>QVTG01000288.1:0-28894 GCA_013305925.1 Geotrichum reessii
TTATTATTATTATTATTATTTTTTATTATTATTATTATTATTATTATTATTATTATTATTATCATTATTATTATTATCATTATTAATTATTATAATTATCATTTATCATTATTATCATTATTATCATTATTATCATTATTATTTTTTTTATTTTTTTTTATTTTTTTTTATTTTTTTTTTATTTTTTTTTTATTGTTGTTAAATGCAATCTCAACTACGCAGGTTGCTGATTTCTCAAGTATAGCCAATTATTTTATGAAAAAATAATTCTCTTCGCGGCGTGGTGCGTGAGTTTTCTATCATGCTGACATGATTGAAAAAAGTAAAATAATAAAAGCAAACTCACTACCGAATGATTTGTGTTTCAGATTAGCAGCAGCGACCAATATTCTTCTAACTAGAAGTTTACATGCCCTTTTTTTTTCAATGGTAAAATAGGTTCACAGAGTTAGGGTTCATAAAGTTGTAGCTGTTTTTATACCAGAGCAGATTGAATAGTTTCTAAAGTAACTTTAGGTGTGGACAATCAGGTAACTTGAAATCATATACGTACAATCAACATCAAAAAATGACAGGTTAACTCAAAATAACTGTCTAAAAAACAAATAATAATATCAAAAATACCCATGAAGATAATTAAAATATAAAAAAAAAATAAAAAAAATAAAAAAAAAGGATAATACAGATTACAACTAATTAACAGAAAAATGAAATAACAAGCATAAAAGATAAATAAAAAATAATTAATAAAAAGACATGGGGGTTAACCGTGTCTATGCAACATTCAACTCTAAACTCCATAACGCGGTTATCTTTAATAAATACATTACCAAACCTTAGATTTTTTTGAGAATGTGCTTTTAAAGAATGATACGTGCTCTGTAGAAATAATGTCGTTTCCAGCAGTTGCTAAAATAGGCTCCAGTACAACCGAGCTCTTGCGGCTATTGCTGCTCTGAATCATGATGGGATGTGGGTAGACAGTGGACGTAGGTGTTCGCGGGCTTTCTGGATTGCTGCTGCCGTTGGTCGACCAACTGTTTTGGCGAACGTTTCCAGGCAATGGTAAATGAACGTTGGAACTGTCAGCTGTTACTACTGCTTGCAGATTTGCTGTACTGCTGGCGGGTGATGCGGCGAAGGGATTCTTAAACTCAACCTTGTTGCTGGCAGTGCTTAAGTTCATTGACGTAGGCTTGTGAAAATGCGGAAACCGGTTTGAAGATGAAATTTGGGGCGCAACGGGCAAGTTGTTGGAAGTAGCTGAGTATTGTTGCTGAAGAACTAACGGCGTCTCTTCTATTGATTCTGCAATCGAGTTTTTGCGAAGATTAGAGAGTGCCAGCGGAGGCTGCGAGAAACTACTGCTGGTCTTACTGTTGCTTCGTGTTTTTTTGGACCGACCTACGTTGAAAATGCGAGAGATACTGGTACGCCGCGATACAGGACCAATAGCAGTTGGTGATGAAGGCTCGACATACTTGATATTGTTTGAGCCGTTGCAAACAACATTGACTGAGGTGGGAGTAGCGGGAAAAGGCATGACAGTACCTAAAGAAGACTTGCGAGGATTTTCAGTTGTGTTATTGGCGGCAGTATCAGATTTTAGAGAATTTAAAGAAGGAGGAGAGTTTAAAATTTTTGGCACTGGCGGAACTTCGCAATCATCAGGCCCGGTAATAGTGCTACTTGAAAGGGTGTTTTTAATATGGTGGAAGGAAGAAAAGGTGTGATTGCGATGGCGATGTGAAGGGCGAGAATCACTAGTGTTAGTGTTAGTTTTTATGTCATCGTTAGCGGTTGTTGAAGTCATTTCCATCTGGTCCTTAATATTATCAGATGTGTCATCATTGTCGGTTTGAATGCTATCAATGCTTTTTCTGACATTTATGTCCTTTGACGTGTTCAATGTATTGTCTGTTGGCTCCACTGGTGATTCTGAAGCTGTTTCTTTATCTTTCATGTTGAAGGTCGATTCAAGACTATTGGCCCGGCTGGACTTGTAGGTAACGGCCGACTCAGAGCTTAAAAGCATTGTTGGTGTAGGTTTTTGATCAGCCTTTACTGAAAAAGAAGCTTTTTGCTGGCGCTTGAGTAAAAAGTTTGAGTCAAGAATGCTACGTATACTCGTGTTTGTTCTGTCGTCATTATCAAAGTCCGATGAGGTGAGGTCATCATTGTCTTCACTATGAATGTGTTAGTAAAAAGCCACCATGTCAAAAGAAGAAGAAAAAAAGGATCGGACTTACAAACTAGAAAAAATGTCGTCTAGATCTTCGTGATAAGAAGAAGCAATAGTGGCCATGCTATTGTCATCACCGGCGAGCGATGTTGAATAATCCATCTTGTAATAGTAGCTGTCGTCCATGACAAGACTGATGGCAGCGCCGACATTTTGAAGATGCATTGTAATGGATTTAAAAAAATATATATTTTTTGTTTCAATATCTTGAGGAAGATGATAAATAAAAAATAAAAGAGAGAGAAAGAGAAAGAAAAAAAAGGAAGAGTATTTTTATGAAGGTTTTTTTTAAAAAAAAAAATTCAAAAGCGACTATGAACTAATTATATTCTTGAGTTCCTGACCCTTTTTTCTTTTTATTTTTGTTTTTTGTTTTTTTAATATTACTGAAGGTAATCAATCCTGAATCGCGTCAACAAATTCCAAGGTTGGTGTTTTTGTTGTCTTCTTATTATTATTCCCAGGTACACAAAAAGCCTGTATAGAGTGAACCGAAAAAAGAAATGTTATTTTGATACAAAAATATTTTTTAAAAAAAAGAAAAAATGAAACTTTAACACTTTATAGGGTTAGATTTGTTTTCAATTCGCAAATTTTCATTCTTTAACTGCGTCCTAGACTTACCTAAAATAGTCAAGGTTTGTTATAGTAATTCAAACCATCTACATAGTTGTGTTATATGCGGCTGCACACTTGTACGTTGAAGACCAAAACCACAAATCATGACTTAGGCCAAATTTTGAACAATATGACAACAACAGTCCTGAGATGTCTAAAAATAAAAATAAATACGAAAAAAGCAGAAACATTGTAATGACCTTTGAGAGTCTTACTTGAAATCACTTTCTTCACATTTTTTAAGACTATGCACCTGCTAGCTCATCCCATATGCGGACAGGTATACCCCTTCTTTCCATTCTTTGTAAAAAGTGCATACTTGGTATTGTTGTTAATTTTGTGACTGGGGTCTGTGACGTTGATACATGCCTTCATCATACAAATTCTATAATTTCTTTTGCGTTGTTCTTGCTCACATAATCTGCAATTATCTCAGAAAGTAAAAAAAAAAAAAAAATTAACATAAAAACCTGAAAGTTTCTGTCAAATATATATCTTTTCACGCTGACTTGATATCTTTTGTCCAGCTCTCAAGGGCAATTTGAGTGACAACACCTTTACCTAGAATGAAAAAAAAAAAATCACAAATACAACAGTATTCAACCAGTGAAATGCACATAAAGCTTTGAACAAAGAACTAAAGACCTGGCTACTTCTGTAATGATAACACGGTATCTGCGAGTTCATGTAGCGATAAATACTGATACTACTGACATAGGAGAACGAAACAATCAGAATTCCAGATTAATAACTTTCCTCTTTTTTGCATGGTCAATTATATACATGTAATTTTTTGAAAAAAAAATTTTCTCAGGCATTTTTTTTTTCTAACACAAAATTGTAAATTCAAAATGGGCTGTTTTAGGGGGAATACAGATAGAGATGTCTCACGGCTGCCTCAGTCATTGGATTGTGTTTTGAAGTCAAATTTGGGTTGTTGTTTTTTTAATTCATCATTACGAGCTTTGAACTTGATTTCTCAAAACTATCAGAGAAACCAAATTTTTAGTTAGTGATTAATAGGGGTGATAAATTTTTTGTATGGTGGACACGTCAATTGATTGATTGTTTTTTTTTCAGTGTGCTTCAACCAGAAGTCTATTAGCTGCTTACATGAAGTAAAGATAGCTTAAAAAAAGCCAAAATTAATAAAGTAAGAACAAGTATTTAAATTAATAATTTTTGTAAGGTATTTCATTTTAATATATTTCTCAATCTGTATTTTTGATATGCCGTTAAGTTCATGATATTCAAAAACTCTTCAACAGAAGTTCATAAGTTGAAAGTATTCTTATTGATACAAAAAAAAAATTGCAATGAAATTGAAAGTTTCCAATGTTAAATTACAAAAACATAACATGAAAATAAACCTCTCTAGCAAGACAATACTAGGAATTAGACCAGATTCAATCAATAAACTGTAAAAAAATATTTGAACTGACATAAAAGTTTATGACTGTTATTTTTTGTTCGATTAATTTTTTTTCAACCAAAAATATACGTATGATAATTATTATTCTGACACATCTGTAATTACTAATGGCAAATATTTAAGAGCTTATTGACCTGTAATTTATATTAAAAATTTTTCCAAATAGTAAAATATATATTAATCAATTATTTATTGAGTAAACAATGTTCAAAAACTTAACAAAAAAAAAATCGAGCGTGTTGTTGAAGAGTCAAAATTATTTAGTTGGTTCCATGGCCTAAGCACAGCCAGAGCGGTTAAAAAAAAAAATAGGCTGGCAACCGTTAAGATGTAAATTTGACAAATTTTTAATCAGCCTTGATATCAAACAATCATTAAAACTTGGTTCTATTCTGACCCCTTCTGCTGTCTTTGAGATCGGAGTATTTTTTTTTCAGTTGCTGTTTAGTCTGAAAACATAAGAAAACATTTTAGACTTACGTACATAACATATGACTACTGCCTTTTTTTTAAAAAAATTTTTTTTTTTTTTTGAATAAGTCAAGACCCTGGAATCCACTAAGAACGCATGTTTTGTTTACATTTGTTTTGTCTTGATAATGGCTCGTGAGTTTACTATTGTTGGTTTTTTCACGCAGATTTGACAGATTTGAAAAAAAAAAAATTTTTGTTTTCTGCTCAGTTCTAGAAATGGCAGTAACAACAGTGGTGACCCTTACAAAAAATCAGTTGATTTAGACATATGCTCACATATACAAATATCTAAACGTTTGTATTAAAAAAAGAAAATAGAAAAAAAAATTTTTTTTGATAAATGTCAAGACTTTTGAGCCCATCAGTTTATTTTTTTTTCAGGAATAATTGTTTTTACTTGTCTGACTGTTTACTTCTTTTCTTCTTTTTATACCAGTGTCTCTCAACTTTTTTAATTTATAGTTTGACAGATTTTTATATTTCTAGTAAAGCGTGTCCAATATTCAATGTTCTCGTAAAATGATCTTTTCAATTGCCATCTTTCCTTTTAAAAAAAAAATTGATGAAAAATTAGCTATAAAAATGAGAAAAGTTTAAATTTCTATTATGATTTATTTGGGGAAATTTTTGATGAACTCTTACGCTTACTCTTGTTCACGAAAAGTACAATGGTTGTAGCTACTAGGAAATTTGATAATTGCTGCAAAAAATAGTTGCATGTTTTTTATACTTGTCGAATTGTAAATGTTGACAGTTTTCATATATAAAAATAAAAAATAGTAGCAATAAAAACTGAGGTAATGAAAAGTACTGTTTTTTTTTTGTTATCATTTTCACTTTAGATGAGAAAAAAAAAATCCAGTTTTGACCTTCGCAAAAACACCTGTAGCTTTTAAAGAATTTGACCTCGCTCATCGTGTACATACACAAAAGTCTTTTTCATAATATTAACACTCACGTTCTTTCAAATAGTGTAGTTATCTATGCATCTTTTGAGAAAATTTTAAAGACCCTGTGAGTTATTTTTTTTTTTCAAAAAAAAAAACGGGTTGTTTCAGTGTAAAAGGTCTTGCCATTTTTGGTCCAAAAGTAAATAACAAAAATAATCATTTTTTTTTTTTTTCAAAAAATAAATTCCGTAGATAGATAGCTAACCGAGTCCTTACTGCTTGTAGGAAGCCTATAGGTTCAGATTATGGTAAGCAACTGTCTAGTCTCGCAATAAAAAAGTTTTGAATAAACTGTTTCTCACCGCCGTTTCCGATTATTTATGGGAGTACACCAATTTCCAGTGTAGCTATTGAAAGCTATTTTAAGTACGGTAACAATCCCGAATTTTAACTTTGAGTAACTTTTCATTATGTATTGTGCGGGCACGTCAGCTTAAGACGGAGACTGATGTCACGCCAGTGGCTGGTAGCCTATAAATCGCGCTACAAATATTTAAATAAAATAAAATAAAAAATTAGATGGCGTGTGTGCTTAGATCGGAAACTTCGAATCCACATGTTAAAAATATGTCAAAAATCTGTCAAGCGGAAAATTATATACACATGTCACTGAAAACTGTATTGACACAAAAGTGAACTAATAAAACCGATAATTTTTTTAATCAACAGATCTAGGTATAAAGTAGAATCAAGAATTATTTGTGTAATAATGAACAGTTTTTAAAACCCATGTATAATGTTTGGGTCATAAAAAAATATTATTAGATCTAAAGCAGATTAAACAACTGTTTTGTTTTCTTACGTATAAAAGCATTTGAAACAGAGTTATGGTAAAAGAAAAAAAAACTATTTAACTAACATATCCTATTCGAGATGTAAATAAAAAAAAAAACTTTTTTATTTTGTAGAACAGCCGATAATCTATTTGAAAAAGCCTTAAGCCCATATTTTATCAATCTTATACATATAATGGCTATTATTCAGCTCGTCAGTCCAAATGTATTTGAACTACAACTAAAGTCAGTAAGAAAAAAAATTAAGCTGCCAAAGCGCGCTTATAACTTCAATTTTAGAGTCTCATAGAAATTTTTCTTTCAAAAATTCAATGTCTTTTTTTTGTATTTTTATATCAATCCAATTATGTGACTCTCTTGTAAAAACAATAAACATATTTGTAATCTATCAAAAATTCAAACTGGATTTTTTCATAATTTACGATTCTAACACGTTTTCCAGAGTTACTAAAGCTAAATTAATTAATGATTAAACAAAAATTATATTTCGTGATTTTAATGGTGATACATTTTTATAAATAAAAAAGAATCGTAGATTATTTTTGCTTAAATAGTTCAAAAGTATGAAACTCAGCAGATTGTTTTCAACAATTTTTTTTAATGTAATTGATGATATAAGAGTCTGTTCCGACCTAAAACAATTTGCAGTTTAAAAAACCATCCTGTTGTTCAACGTATTTTAAAAATCTTAGATAATCAAGGCTCTGATCATTTTGTATATTAAACATTTGAAATTAATATAATCAGTTTATTTTTCTTAAAGCCAATTATGAATTATAGCAATTTTTCGGTTGTCTTTGGAGCTAAATATAAATCATTGAGATCACTGGGCTAGCTAAACGTTAGAATCTATACATACGAAAATCATAATATATGGAATTATTGATTAAAATCAAATTTGATAAAGAATTTTACGCCATTGAATGACAGAATCAGTAAAGCGCGCTGACCACGCTACTCTTATGAGGTCTTGAAAGAAAAATGTTTTTAAACTTAATGTCTTTTTTTCTTCTTATTGTTATAGTTTTCTTGAACTATGTAATGTGAAAACAATAGCCAGATTTTTCATTCACATGTATCTAATAAAAAAATAATTGAAGGTTGTGTTTTGTGTCAACTTCTGGTATTGATATACCAGGTACTAAAAATTTCAATTTTCTTTCAACATATGTACTAATTTTTAGAGAACTTGGCGCTATTAAATGCTAGAATCATTAAAACACATTGCTAACGTGTTTCTTTAAGGTTTCATGGATTCAAAATCATTGTTTTTTGTATATCTCTGTTATCAGTTTAAGTGACTATGTGATATAAGCATAATAAACAGATTTTCCGTGTATGAAATATAGCAATATATTCAAGAAAGCTAATGAAACCACTTTTTTTTCAAAATTTTCAACTAAAGTTATTACAAATGAACTATGAAATATTACCTAACAACGGGGCTTCCTGTATACTTACGTTATATTTTTTTGTTATCAATGATTGGATTTTTAAACCTACTTGTCTTTATTGATTTTTGTATACTAAAACACCAATCTTATTTTCAAGTAAGAAAGAATGCTTGTAACTAATTTCAACTTGAATATTTTTTATTTCTTGAAAATTTGAAAGCTTTTTAATATCAAAATACTTGGTTTTAGTTGAGACTGTTTTCAATTAAGATAAAACACTGTTTGCTCGTTGCAAGCAATTTCTAAGATAAGTTATAGTTGGATACAGTCAAAAAAAAAGTTTCATATAATATAGATTTTCTACAGCTGTCAGTCAGTGCTCATTATCCTAAATTTCATAAGAATGTTATATCAAAAAGCAATTTTAACTTTGAAGATTATTTGGCTCCTTTGATGATTTTCAAATCAAGTGTTAGTATGTGTACAGATTCCGTTTTGCTAAACACACAATCAGCCTTGTCACCTACTGCTTGTAGAGGTTTTTTTTTTTTTTTTTGATTGTCAGTCAACGTATTTTAGTTATACACACGCATCGAGTTTTTATTGCTTCATTCACAGGTTGCAGAGTTGTAGAGATAAAATCCTCTCATTTGATTTGTGCAGGTACCTGGATGGTAATGAATATTATATCAAACTCATGCTTGCCTCCCACCCAAACTATTTAAGAAAACAAAAAAAACCTCATGTAATAATTGATATTTTGTAAGAAAAAAAAAATAATAATAATAATAATAAAATATCTTGAACAGGAATTTTTAAAAGCAGGTTTAAGAAAAAATGAAATGATAATGTAATAAAAGCTATTTTATGCCACTTTTGGCAAAAAACGCTTTTCGAGGTTTCGATTACAGCCTAAGTAATGACTGGTTCAAAAACAACTATAGACGTTTTATAAATTGTCTAGTCACTAAAAGTACCGTAAAGCATTAGGAACTTGCTTTATAATACTTAAAATGGTGTTTATTGAAGTAAAAACTTTTCAATTCTACAGATTTATTCAACTATTGAAATTTGTTAAGTAACTGTGAGTATCAAAGAAAAAAAATCAGATAGGTTATGTATCAGAGATTTTTAGTTTGAATAAAACAAAGTGTGTTGATCCTATTTTGTCAAGCACTTACGGGTTAAAAATGTTTTTTTTTTAGCATTTTAACTGAATCGTGCTATTTTGTAATCTTAAGAACTGAAATTAGCGGTTAATGATTTTTAACTACTTATGTATTGGTAAAATAGTACCGCGTTTATTTTTAAAAAAAAATGTCCACCGACTAAGTCAAATTATTAAAATTAGGTGGAAAGTAGAGAGTAATAATTGTTTGTTTTTTCAAAAAAAAAAAAAAAAAAATTCAAAAGAAAAGCTCTGCATTCAGATAAATTTTAAACTACTCAGAGTCTAATTATGACGGTTAGAAGCCCAGTAATTGAAACCAATTATTTTGTATTAAAAACAATTAAAGTGAGACTAAGTATGTATTTTTGAAGCACATGATTTTATAGGACGGTGATACGGAGTTTGCAGATACCAAGGGTTAACCTTCCCCCTCTTCCCTTTTTTTTCTCTTTCTTTTTCTTTTTTTTTTTCGTAAGGATATTAGCAATTTGCCTGCCTTATTGAAATCTGCCTCTTTTAAGTTCACTATATTTTGGTATTCAATGTCTTTATTTTTAGTAACTGAAAAAGTCATCAGTCTCAAGAACCAAGATTATTAAAGTCTAGTTGTATCAAAATTTCAAGGAAAGTCAATAAAATTTCAGCGATAATTTTTCTGCAGTGTGTCTTAATTATAGGTTACAAAAACCTTATTTAGATTTAGACATTTATATTATTATTATTATTATTATTATTATTATTATTATTATTATTATTTTATCTTTTTTTTTTTCTATATGTAATAATTATGCAAAATAAAATTAAAAAATAATAATTATAAAAGTGATTATAGCAAGCTTTGTTGTATATCAACCATTTTTAATAATTATTGATAAGTAACGCCAAGATTAGGATTAGATTTAATGATGATCTACAAAACGTGCGTTGAATTTAACATCACAGATGCAATTGGTAAGTCAAAATTGAAGCATTTGATCAAGAATAAATGTGTCAATTTTTCAATTCTTGAAATGCTATATGTTTGAATTAAATATGTTGCAATTTAAATTGCATAATTCAACCTACTCAACCCGTGAGTTTTAACTTAATAAAGCATTTGATGTATTAGCCATGATCTTAGTCATATATTGTTATTAGTAGCCCAAGAGATCTGTAAGTAAAATAACTGGTTAACGGTTTTCACTCAATCATATACCCGGTCAAAAAAAAAAAAAAAACTATAAATTTTTCTGTAAAATTTTTCAATGCTGATTTATTATTATTTTTTTCCCAAAGAGTTTTTGCGGCAAATGTTGCCAAAAGTTGAAATTAAGTTGGGTATTCAATCTCCTGAAATTAAATTTCAGACGAAGATACTTTTACAACCACAAATGTTTGCAATTCAAATAGGATATAATATAATGTAACTAAGTAAATTTAGCAAGTCTCCAATCACGGTGCTGGTCTACAGAGGCTTGCCTGAATTTACCTACAGCCTGATGGCTTGCTAGCAAATTTTTAGGTGATCAACCCCCACACTTAGATTGCTTCTAATAAAATAAATATTATTATTATTATTATTATTATATTATTATTATTATTATTATTATTATTATTGTTATTTTTTATTATTATATTATTTTATTATTATTGTATTATTGTTATTATTGTTATTATTGTTATTATTATTATTATTATATTATTACTATTATTACTATTATTACTATTATTATTATTATTATTATTATTCATACATTCATAATATTTGACATAAAATAAAAGTTAATTGTGTTGTATGTACACACATATAAGTATATAAATTCTATCGTAGACCATTCATAAAAGCAATTGTTTACAAACAAATGTGTTTATAGATACTTTAATGCAAATTTTAAGTACTAAAATCAGCTATCTTCATATTGAAAACAAATCTATGTAAACAATTGTATATAACAACTTGCTTTTAGCATTCAAGACTAAATGTCAGGGGTTTATGGACAAACTTCCAAAATATGATAGTTATTTTGTTCTCAGTAGAATTTTTAAACGTATTTGTAATACTTGCAAATCAAAGCACTTTGAGTTTTGAGACTTGAGATTGATTCTTTGTTCAAATATTTTGTCAAACTTGTAAGCTTTAAAAAAACATGCCAAATTTGGCCTCAGCTAACATGGCCATAAAACTATTAAGATTTAACAATCTTTCAATCTCTGTTCACATATAAATGTAGTACATCAAGTTAGAACTTAACTAAAGCAAGAAATTTTTTGACAAACTTTGTCCTCTATTTGTTTACAATACTAATCTAGCTACCGTAATTTATTTAAAAATCAATTTATCTCTTCACATGATAAAATGATAACAATAGTGTAATAAAAAAAAATTTTTTTGAGAGCTAGATTTTCAAGACACCTACTCAGCAAAATATTAGAAAGATAGAACAAACAAAAGGATTATCAAAAATACAATAACAGAAAGCAAACAACTATAATTTTATTTGAACATCCTAAAAACAATTTTTTTGTGTATTCTATTGAAGTCTTTTATGTCTTGTGCAGTAAAGACTTGACTACTTATCCGAAACCTTTGTTAATTTGTGTGTATATGTATATGTATATGCGTATATACAACCTATTGATCAAATTCCGAAATAAAAAAATTTACTTTAAAACGGATACTTCTCAAAAAAAAAACATATATATACAGTATAAATAAAATAATGTAAACTTTTGAACTGTATAGTTATATACATATATATTGTCTTCAATAACTCGTTTAATTTTGAAAGTTGTAATGTTTTTAAACAAAAAATTATTTTTTTTTTCTTTTATTTTTTTTTGGACCGTTTTTTGGGAGACTAAATCTTGAGACACATGTCATAAACCTTCTAAAACAGTCATAAAAAAAAAGTTCAACATTTGACTTTAACAACCATCCTAATCTTTTACTTTTTTTTTTTTTGTAAAAAAAGTAAATTTAATAAAGTTCATATAGCTTTTTTGAAAACATATATGTACACATTCTCTATCTGGTTGTGGTACATTTTAACATCGCTACTAATGTCAAAATTGAATTAATAAATACTGAGAGCCGTCTCTTCCCTTCATATGTTTGACTCTAGACCTGCCTTACTAGCCTAGAATTTTTATCATGAAGGAATTGAAACTTTTAATGAACACAGTCCGCTTTAGTGTTGATCCCAAAAACAGCAATAATAAATAAACATAAAAAAAAGCGCTTATAAAATTTGTGTCTTAGTTGACACAAGGCCGCCGCCAAACCGCCGCAGTGCGCGCGTGCGCGGCTTCAAAGTTTGCATTCTTCGGAACGCTTCTTCAATGTGTCGCGCCAAAATCGGTTTTTGGTCTTCATCGGGCCCGTCAAAGAGATGGTGCTCTCGTTTGCGCTTTTTTCCATTACCACCCGTACCGTCGCCACTATTTTTTGAGCTGCGCATCTCGAGTTCTTCCTCCTGCTCCTTGATCTTCAAACCCTCTTCAGTCAGCGTAGCCACAATCTCAAAGGTTAAAAAGCCAAGAATATCGATGATATCGTCATGGGGCTTGGAGTCTGTGAGATAGGATATACCTGCCCATTCACGAAAGCGTCGCGCCTTACGAAACGTGAAAGATGCCTGTCGACACTCACTCCAATGCACGTACTCTTCTCGTGTCATGTGCCGCGTACGTTCGTCAGCCATTTTGAGCCGCTGGATCGTAGCCTTATTTGCAATAACTTCTAATTCTTCGTCATCCTCGGGCCCGGGTTCATCACCTTCGCGATCTTCAAGTGGCTGCTCACGAAACATAAACGCTAGTTCCCACGGCAAACGGATTTTGTGAGTTTTTGCCACGGCTATAGCCTTTTTGTCAGCTCCAGGAGCGCCTCCGGCACCACCAGCAGTATTTAGCATTCCAGCGTCTTCAAGCAAGTCTGCACCCTCAACACCACCACCTTCCTGTTCCTTTGCGTTTTTACGTAGATCCTTCCAGGACAAGTAAGTTGTTAATCGACTCACTTTGGCTTGATCATGGCGGATCAGGAATATCAGATCCTCGCTTGCAATTGAGCGAGCTCCCCGCTTAAAAGCTAGAGAAGATGCCTGAAATAGCTAAAAAAAACATCAGAAATATTAGAAAAAAAATAAAATAATAGTAGCTGTCAGTACTCACCATTTCGACAACCTGAGACCGCACTATATCTTCAATCAGTGATGTGGTCTCGACCGGCGGATCGCACGTCTCGCCGTTGACAAACATCATCTGTTGAATCTCAATTTTATATTTATATTTTTCCTGGTTGCTTGATGACATAGTTATGATGCGTATTTGTCTCTTGTTTGTAGCAAGATTGATAAAGCAAAGCGAGTCCAGCAGTTTTTGTCGATGTAAAAGTGTCTGAAAAGTGACTTGAAAGGCGTAAAAGTAAGAAGTAAATACTAAAAGCTTTCACGTGATTGAAACTTATCAACCTAAGTGGCAAATTTTAAAGCGTATTTCTTTTTTCCCTGAAAGCTTTTAAGCAAAGATTTGGTCAACAACATAAAATAAAGAAAAACACACAAAAACAGAATATAATTCACTATTTATTTACAAATTTAAAGAGAGATAGCTCTTAGTTATCTTCTTTGGTGATTTCGGCAGGAGCAGCAGCCTCATCGTTGGTCTCAACAGCGATCTCAGCAGACTGAGGGATTTCTGAGCTAGACTCCTCAGCGGCAACGATTCCCTTATTGTTCTCATCAGCGTAAGGCTCAGCGTCACTAAGCTCCTCAGCGTAAACGTCGGGGTGTCTTCTGAAGCAGTCCTGCATAGCGGAAAACTTCTCTATACAATCGACACCCTTGGGTTCAGCCTGAGAGTATACAAAGCACGAGAAAGCAATTTTAAACTCTTCACCACAGGGGCCATTGGCCATACCACCAAGACATGGGCAATCCCAGTTGATCTCACCGGTCTCGGGGTTGAAAGCACCGGCTTGAGCCGCATCAGTAGATTCATCTGCAGGGGCAGCCTCAGAATCAGTGGTTTCAGACTCAGAGAAAACGGGAGCATCCTTAGGAATAGCACCTTCCTTGATAGCCTCCTCAATGTCAGCAGAAAGAAGATCGATAGACTCCTTGGCAGCTTCAGGCAAAGAGTCCTCAGTAGGAGTCTGGGGCTCGGTGGTGGTGGCGGAAGAGGTCTCAGTCTCAGAAGAGATTTCCGAGGGAGTCTCAGGTTCACTTGCAAATTCCTCGACAGCAACAGAAGCCTCCTTCAGCTCCTTTTTAGCGGCTTTAGCACGCTCGTTAGGAATTTCAATAAAACCGTAGTAAGCAGCAAGCGCGAGCACAGTTGGTGCAATGTAAGTGATTATTTGGGTAGGTGAAGTAGACTCTTCCTGCTGCGACGAGTGACCACTAGAGTAAGATCTAGCGGAAATTCTAGGAGCGACAATACGGGCAGAGGCACGCGCGGCAGCAGCGTATCTCAGACTAGAGCGAGCAGCAGTTTTGTTGAGGGCAATTCTATACATTATGGCGCAGTTATATGTGTTTTAAAGAACGAGGTGTTGAAGAAAGAAAAGAAGAGAGAAAATTTTAGAATGGCCGACAATTTCAGATATTTTTTTAATTCCGGTTCACCAGAAAAATCTGACAAGATTGGATTTGTAAGTGAAATTTTTCAACACAATACGGAAGTTTCTAGAGCAGCCGCAGGAAATTAATAATAATAATAATAATAATAATAATAATAATAAAGATAGGATGAGTAATAGTTATCGACAGAAAAACGACCAAATTTGAAACATAATTATCAATATTTTCAAGCTGAAAGAGAGAACATTCACTGACACTTTGACTGCGTGTATATTAAACTGAGTATGATCTAGCAAAATCCCGTCGAGGTTTCACAGCCAAATAGTATACACAGTTCTACTGTTTTCTGACAATGCAACTAACAACCTTTTAATAACCTCACTCTCACGCCTGGAGCATTTCATTTTCTCACTTGATCTCCAAATACTGAAAACCTAGCAGTGTTTTATAGAATTCTATCTTTTCAGTTTGGAATTAAAATCGTAAAAAAAATCATCAAATTAAACAGGTAAAAATAATAATAAGAAATCAATTAAATACGATTAAACAATGCACAAAGCGCAGGACGCCATAAAAAAAAAGTACCTAGCAACATCGCGATGACCCGCCTACCGCGGGCTGCTCAATATCAACGCGCCCGTCAATATCAAAGTCCAGTAACTCATGTATGTTTTCTGCCTGATAAATCACAATATCCGCAATCTTTTTGAAAATAGCACTCACAGCGATATTTTCTTTAGCACTTACCTCAAAGCAAGTATCTTCCACTCGTGCCGTAGTCCCGCCTAGCGCCATAATTTCACTTTGGCTGCCCCAGTTGTTGGTAGCAAATTCTACTGCCTGCCGCGTCGAAACTGCACGATACTCTTCCTTGTCTAGTTTATTACCAACTAACAGGATTGTTGGCCGCCGTACCTGTGCGTTCTCGCGGAAGTCTTCCAGCCATTTAGTTAGATGTGAAAACGAAGCTGCGTTTGTGATATCGTACACAAGCACTGCAACATCTGTTCCACGATAGAAAGACAAGCCAATCGAATTAAACCGTTCTTGTCCCGCCGTGTCCCATATCTGGAGCGAAACTGTACTCGCTCCGTCAGTTGTCACGACCTTGCTTGTAAGGAAATCGCCACCGACAGTTGCGCGGTATGCACTTGAGAAGATTTGGTGAATAAACTGGCTGCGAAGAGATGTTTTCCCCACAGAGGCATCACCGAGTAGCAGCACCTAAAGAGAAATAATATAAAGGAGTTAGTACACTACGTGTGTGTTGCAAATAAAGGTAAAACGTACTTTTGCGGTTTTAACATTGCTGCTCATCAGGTTGGTATGCGTGGTAGGTGATCAAAAAACAATAATAAAAGATGTATTGATCCAGATACCGGTGATATTTGAGCTCTACAATAGCTAGGTCGGAATAGGTATCGTATGAAAATATGAAAAGCTTTAATTTTTTTTTATTTTATTTTATTGTTTCATCCCCTGAATTTTAGTAGACAGATTAGGTGACTTTACCGTACAATATTAGCAGTGCACGTATATTTCTAGGTAAAAAAAAAAAAAAGTCTATATGAATAATAAAGCTGAAGTGTCTAATGTTGGCAGGTCGTAAAAATGATAAACTGTCACAGTTTAAAGATGAAAAAAAATTGATAATAATATCAAAGTAGAGACAAAGGATAACTTTTTAATCGAGATGACGGTGTGTGTGTGTTTTTAATTTGATTTTTTTTTGGACATTTTTGGACACATTTGGATATTTTAGGATTTTTTTTTTCAGACTTCGCATCATCTTCAGTATTGGGCCATCTAATATTCAATTCAAAGTTTGGCATTCTCAATTTGTAGCCGCAATTTATATGCAAATAAATAGTAAAAATAAAAGATCATTATCGCCTCTTGTGGTGTTTTCTGTGATCTCTCTGGTAGTCGTCATATTCAGACCGACGTTTTCGCTCACTACTGTCGTGGGTATGACGTCGAGAAGAGCTTGAGCCCCTGCTGCTATTGTGTTCATCTCGTGATCGTTCGTAATTTTCGTGCAAAGATCGTCCTTTAGACGAATAGCGGTCTTGGTAATCCCGATCTGTACGGCTATACCGACTGGAATACCGGTCAGATCTTTCTTTAACATCAAAATATTGCTTAGAGCTACTGCTAGAGTGTCGGTCATGGTAATTTTTAGAATTAAATCCATGCCTTGAACTTTTTGAAATTCTCAACTGGATTTCTTCAGAAGACTTATCAAAATTTTTAGTGCTGCCGTGAGAGTCCGAACCTGACTGGTCGCCGCTATCTTGATCACTGTCGGTGATCACTTTGCCTGTAGCTTTACTAACTTTCAGCAAAGGCACGTACTCGCGTTCCTTTTTGCTCGTGTGAGGTTTCAAATGCTTGCCAGATTTGCTATCGTCTTTTATCTCTTTTGCACCCAGTCCAAGCAGGGCTGGCCGCTTGAAAAGTTTTTCAGTGGTTTCATTATCGGCGGAACGCTCCCTAGGCGTATTGTCCGGCACGGAGGTTTTCCAGCCCATACCGCGCAGCAGCGCAGCCCCAAATTCCTCGACAGGCATACGGTCATATGCATCAAGATCGGGCGCGTCTGGTCGCATGTATACGTCGCGTTTGTACGCTTCCTGCTCTGAAATTGGCTCGATCAGGTCTTCTTCGTCTTCTTCATCCACTGAGGCTGGTTTGTGATCAGCGTTAACATGAGAATCTTCAACAGCACCGTTAGCATCAATAGACTTCTCCTTTGCAACAACATTAAGCCCAAAAGTTAAGTTCTTTTCATCTTTATCTTTACACTCTGATAATGCTGCTTGCTTTTCAGGATCCGGAATCTGGACCTTCCAGTCTCTATTCGGGACTGATGGAATAATATACTCCTGTTTAGTTTCCTTTGATTTCTCACTCTTGTGTAAAATTGCGCCTGATGATTGGTCAAATCCTGTTACCAGTTGGCTTCTTTTGCCATCTTTTTCGTGGCTTTCATCATCGTCGGTCTGAAATATGCTCAGTTTAGTAGTAAGCGATGGCGTGCCTGCCGGTGGCGTCTGTTTTTTAAACGTTATTGGCCCTTTTAGTGTAGCTTTAAACGCAATCTTTGGTTTCGGTTGCTCACTGGACATTTTTTTTTTTAATATTGATTATAAGTACAGATAGACAAGAAAGTTGAAAAAAGTAGTGTTATTTCATAAAAGACTTTTGTCGCTTTTTTAAGTTTCCGTGTTTGGAGAAAAAAAAAAAGTTTTTATGACATGAACTATAAGAAAAAAGCTAAAAGATATAAACTATATGACTTATTGTCATTGATTTTGGATCCAATCACCGTTGTTATTACACCAAATGCACTTCCGTGAATTTTAACATCACACTTTCTTCTTCTTCTTTCTCTTCATTCATTCGCTCAGCCTTTTGCTCAACCAGTCAGTAAACACCCAATGACTTCACGAACGCGGATTTATCCGTCGCTTGTCACTGTGATCCGGCAACAATGGGCTTTGGCCTCTGCAGGTTCTAGTCAGCATTACTTATTCCGGACCAGTCTTTTGCATCAACAGCGACAGTATGTGACTGGATTTCAGCCACCTCCCCATCTAGACCCCAAAAATAGTAATAATAGTAACAATAATAATAAATTTGACGAAAATTTAACTAAAGATTCTAATAATCTAAAAAAAGATGACATTTTTGAGAAAATTATCAAGTCTGAAAAACCATTGCATGAAGATGGCCATTGCAGCCTAGAAGATCGTTTCCCTGAATCGCAGAAGAAGGATCAGGAGAAGCCAGATAGAAATGAATCCAATCAGACACTGAAAGGTGCGGAAGCCAAAGAAACTTTTAAACCCGAATTTTTGAAAGATATCAAAAACCTTCCGTCGGAATATGAACTACGACGATCAGAACTTTCTAAATGGTTAGTACAAAATCTTGACAAGCTACAAGCGACCATCTTCACAGCCGGTAAGACACTCAACGACTTAACAGGATACTCGGCTATTGAAAAATTGAAAAAGTCAATTGAGGATCAAGAGATGCTTATCAAGAAGACCCGTGAAGACGTTCGTCGCTGCAAGGAGCTCTATGGAGCAGCGATTTCTAACCGTTCCGCATCGCAGCGAGAGGTCAACGAACTTCTCCAGAGGAAACATGCTTGGACACCCGCAGACCTTGAGCGTTTTACCGAGCTATATCGCAATGATCATGCAAACCAGCACGCTGAGGCTGAATCTGAAGCCAACCTTAACACCGCTGAACGAGTGCTTGAAGACACGCAATTACAAATGACTAGACTCATTTCTGCCCGCTACCATGAGGAACAGATCTGGAGTGATAAGATTCGAAGAGCATCAACATGGGGTACTTGGGCGTTAATGGGATTTAACGTTTTTCTTTTCATCATCGTTCAGCTTGGCCTTGAACCCTGGAAGCGCAAAAGACTTGTTGGCTCATTTGAAGAAAAAGTCAAGTTGGCTATTACCGAGAGCGAGCAAAGTAGGAATGCAGCTGAGAGTAATTCTCCAGAGGTAGCGCTGTCTCAGGCTGATACTGAAAGATTAGAAAGATTAGAGACACTACAGACAAAAACTCTTCAAGTACTGTCAACAGCTCTCTTGACGCCGCAGCCACCTGTTTCACCAACAGTCGTGGAACCTGTGCTTCCGATGCCCACAGGTACCACATCTAACGCGGAGCTGACGTGGAGAACGTTTCCTGAACGGCTAATCAGTTTGACTGACTCGCCCACAAGCGTTGTCGTGTGTCGGCCTGAAGAAATTGCTGGTCTCGCCGGCGCCGGCGCAGTAGTTGGTCTTTTCTTAGGCACTCTCATTACTCTCATTCTCAAGAACTAACTCATTATCACAAAACGTCCCATTAAATTTACAATAACAACAATTTTATGAAAAAAAAAAAAAAAAAAAAAAAAAACATTTGTAAATAAAAAATAAAATTATATTAAGTGGAGTTCTTTATTTGTAGAAATCAAACTTATCCACGTCAGAGCCGACCTTGACTTGGCTGCTATAAGCCTCCTCCAAGTCTGCCTGCAAAATGACATATCTGTTCTTTCTGACAGCTCTGAGACCAGCCTCTTGCATGATGGCAGCAATAATGGCACCAGAAAGCGGATCATTTCTGATGATTAAAGAATCCAAATCTACTTCAGGCGCAAGAGACATCTTGGCAGCAATAGTTGTGAAAATTAATCTGCGCTCTCTGCGATCACGTAATGAGGGGAACTCAATTTTACGATCAAGTCTACCAGGCCGCAGCAACGCTGGATCGAGAGTATCAGCTCTGTTGGTAGCCATGATAACCTTGACGTTAGATGTCTGGTCAAAACCATCCATCTGATTCAGCAGCTCAAGTAGAATACGTTGAACTTCTCTATCAGCACCGGTCTGAGCATCAAAACGCTTGGTTGCAATTGAATCAATCTCATCAATAAAAATGATAGAAGGAGAGTTTTCTCTCGCAAGTCTAAATGCATCACGCACCATTCTGGGGCCTTCACCAAGATACTTTTGAACGAATTCAGAACCGACCACACGAATGAAAGACGCAGTACTACTGTTTGCCACCGCCTTAACCAACATAGTTTTACCAGTACCGGGAGGTCCATAAAGCAAAACACCACGGGGTGGGTCAATACCAATCTGCTTATAGAGCTCAAATTGCGTCAAAGGAAGTTCCACTGCTTCGCGAATCTCCTGTTTTTGCATGTCAAGACCACCCACGTCAGCGTAAGTAACGTTGGGCTTCTCGTCAGCACCAAGCATGGCTATACTAGAGTCGGCCTCAGGTGGGAGAATATCAACTAGAGCGTTCGAGTGTCTATGCAAAGCAATTGAAGTAGAGGGTTTAAGCAATTCGCGGTCTAGGGTAGACAAAATTCTGACAGCGTAATTCGAACCAGTCGTTGAGGAAACAATGCCTGTGTGTTGATCAATGGGTTCAAGAAATTGGCCAATGACCAAAGGGACAGATTGAATACGCTTCACCTCTTCCTGGGCTCTGACAAGCTCACGCTTAAGATGACGTTGCTCGTCCTTTATGTAGTCTTCTTGGAGGCTAAGTAGCTCCAGCTTGCGCTCAAGCTTTTTGAGGGTTCTGTAAAGATCCTGCTGGCTCTCATTTGCAATGTTTGATTTTAAAATTCCAGTTGACTGACCAGCAAAAGTGTTAGCCTTGGTAGTAACTGGTTTGATTCCGAGAACTTCCATGATGAATATTGTCGACGTGTGTTGGTGAAAATGTTTGAGAAGGCGAGTGATGATGAGGAAAGTGAATGGTAAAAAGAAGTTTGTTGGTGGCACCGTGGGAGGCAACTGGCTGCTTAGTCAGTAAATATTTACATTTGATACCAAATAAGTCTTAAGTTTTACTTTTTGGATTTTTGACATTAAGATTACAAATTATGTATAAATGTAATTATATTTAGTATACGGTTGGAAGAAATATGTCTGAAAAGCAAGAATCTTTTATTATCAAGTTTTTTTATAGTATAACACACAGATATTTATGCCTGAGTCTCATTTTTTATTTTTTTTTAAAAAAAGAAATCTGGAAATTAACCAAAAATCTCCATTTACCTAGGGTTGAATATACTTATACAGCATAGACAGATAAAAAATCTGTTTATTGTCCTTACATCACATAGGTACATAATTAAAATAATAATAACAAAGATATACAAAAAAGACATGAAATTCAAAAAACATTTACCTCTATGAGACTTTAAAATTAGCGTTCTCAGCGCGTTTTAGGTGTCTCAGGCATTCGATGGCGCCGACATATACAGTATATAGACTTATATTAACTAGAGTTTTATAATAGCAAAAACATAAATCTACTCGTCTTGTGTGTCATAGCTAGGATCGATGGCACCCAGCATCATTTTAACCAGCCAAGTCGAGGGGTCCAAGACCACACCATGCTTAGCCATTTCGTCTTGCTCAACTTCAAAGTTACTGGTACAGTCAACCATACCACCAACTTCAGGATCAGTATCAAGTCGACCCAAAAAGTCTCTAGCCCTCAAGTCGTTACCAACCTGGGCAAACTGGAAAGCAATAGCGCCAGCACCATAAGGTGTGCGAATCATAAAGGACTTCGCGTCTTTAATAACTCTAAAGACCTGGTTCGAGGGCTCACCAGCGGGCTGACCGTCAGTAATAGTGATAACCATAACAGGCTTTTTGAGTGCATTTGAGCGAGCGGGTCTAATAACTAAGGGTTCAATAACCTTGGCCTGGAGGTTGGTACCCAGAGGAGTCAGACCACGAAAGTTAACTTGAGAAATCAGTTGCGACACCTCAGGCTCAGTTCTCAGGCCATTACCCTGAATGCTGTTGTTCATGAATCTAACTTCCAACCCATCGTCATCCATAAGAGATGCAACATAGGCAGTTCTGTTAAGAATGAGCTTTAAATCATCAATTCTTTCTCCGTTTTCTTCAAATGACATAGAGCCTGAGTCATCAACAAACATAACAATATCGTACAAAGCTAATCTAACAAGATCCACGGCAATTTCCAAAGGAATTGACCATTTGGCTGCAACTGTAGAAATATGAGGAGCTACTCGGTTAACAATCATTTGCAGGGACTGAGGAGGATAGAATGTTGTTAAACCATTTTCTTGAACAGCCTTTTGAAGAATTGTCAACAGGTTATTGGGATTGACAGCACCAGGGGCTGTAGCCTGAGATTCATTGCCTTGCTGGCTGTACCCCTGTTGAGGAGGCTGGCTATAGGTTCCCTGACCAGGTCGCTGTTGATTCTGGCTGTATTGTTGCTGACCATACTGTTGTTGACCTGGTTGCTGGCCATACTGTTGCTGACCTGGTTGCTGACCATACTGTTGTTGGCCTGACTGTTGACCATATTGTTGTTGAGTCGGAGGCTGTCCGTATTGTTGTTGAGTCGGAGGTTGACCATACTGTTGTTGTTTTGCCTGCTGGCCATATTGTTGTTGACCATACTGTTGCTGACCTGGCTGCTGGCCATATTGCTGGCTTTGTGGTCTATTGTACTGTTGCTGAGTTGGTTGCTGACCATACTGTTGCTGAGTTGGTTGTTGACCATACTGCTTCTGGCCTGGCTGCTGACCTGTTTGCTGTCCGTACTGCTGCTGACCGTATTGTTGTTGCCCATATGGCTGTTGAGCCTGGGGCTGACCGTATTGTTGTTGAGTCGGGGACTGTCCGTATTGCTGCTGACTGGGCTGCTGGCCATATTGTTGCTGGCTAGGAGGTCTACCATATTGCTGCTGCTGACCTTGAGGGGATTGCTGAGGTTGATTGACTTGACTAGGCTGAGGTCCGCCATATTGTTGTTGGTTTCCAAGAGCTTGACTGGATTGGTTGGCCTGTCCAGGCTGGACAGCACCTTGGGTGGCTTGAAGTTTGTTAGCTAGGCCCATAATTGGCAATTGAAAGTAAAAGAATTCTGTTCAATGGATTTGATTGAAAATCGACGCAATGAGAGGATATGAGACAAGAAAAGGATGAAAAAAAAAATAACTGAAACAAAAAAGCGGGTTTAATTACGTATTGACACATAACTCGTTACGTGTAAGGCATTAATATTGACAGAATAGTTACCCTAACCCTTGACAGTTTACGACGTCATGATTGTGTAACTCACTGGACATGGATGTTGACAGTTCAAAAAACACAGTGCAATTTATTGTGTCAGCTGTAAAGCAGATGTCAGCAGCAATTCTGGATAGAGGTGTTGTGCAAAATATAAGGCCGAGTTTCATACAACATGCAGATTCTGTATATATTTGAAACCAATCAAAAATTGTGTTTGTGAAAAACAACAGAGTGATTGCCTCCATATTCATAAATGAGTAATATACTCAAATACTGGCACAGGTTCGAGATGAAACGACTGAAAGGGATTAACAAAGGAAGTTTTTATTTCTCGGCTTGATTTTGAGTGAATATCACGAGAGTTGTTAAATTATAAAATTTAGAGGTTGAAGTTTTTTCACTCTCTGCGTCAATTACAGGATAAGAAAGCTTTTTTATTTTTTTATTTTTGTAGAAATAAACTGTCTGATTCTGACTGTATTTTAACGAAATATCAAAAAATTTTAAAAATAAATGATCTAAATATTAATTATTGATGAAATTTCCATGATTGATGGTGAGCTATTTGATAAACTCGAAGAGATAGCGCGGATTATAAGAAAAAATCCAGGTCCTTTTGGAGGAATACATATTGTTCTTACTGGCGATTTTTATCAACTACATTCTTGACATAGTAAAGAATAGAAAAGTTTTTAAATAAGATTGATGCGAAACGTAAAAGCGCGATTGTTTCAAACAGAAAAAAAAAAAATAATCTGTGCCCACAAGCTATAATTACAAATCAGAATCAAAAAAGTATTGAATAAACCTTTTATAAAGTATCTTGTTACCAAAGGCCAATTTAAATAATTTAAAAAAATAGAAATTAAAAGATACTATTGGCAAAAAACAATAAGTAAAATATAAGAAACAATACTTTTATAGGAGTTTTTTTTTTTTTTTTTTTAATTATAATACGTAATTGTATTGATACCGATCAAAAGACTTGTAAAAGATTTTTCAATAAATACTATATCAATATGTATACTTGAGAAAACTAAATGTCTTTTTCATGATCTGCAAACAATTTTATCATAACGAAACTTATACCATGTAGGCAATGAGGCCACAGCTAAGTGGTCTATTCTTGTTGTATTTACTTAATGTCTTCTTTATATAACTGGTGATTAGCTATAAGGACAATAAACTGATTTTAATCATAATAATATGTAGGCAATAGTGCTAATGATAAAAATTATTATTACCTTTTTTCTAAATGAAGAGAGTTGTCGATATAGCAGTAAGTATCTCAGGTTATTTCAGCTGCGTACAGATTTTAATTTTTTTTCATCTAGTGTCAATCATCTAAAAATTTAACAATTCATACACGCAATTCATATGCAATGCTATTCATGAAAATAGCTTTAGTAAATGGCCATTGCCGAACCTATCGACTATTAATCATGAAAGTTTAGATTAGTATAGAATTTGAAAAGTTCAAGTGGATTGTTTTTTTCTTCTTCTTAATTCGCTATTTTCCATCATTTCAATCATAAATCTGAGAAGAAGTACAATTAATTTGCACGCAAACCTCGAGTTCCTGCCACGAAAACGACGGATGGAGCTGATTGTTGGGGACTATTAGACGCTGCAAGACTGAAAAACGATACAGTCGGCAAAGATGAGTTAGAGCTTAACTAATACTTAAGTTTTTGGATTTATAATTGCTTATATAAGCATACTGAATAGTCTACACGAATTTAAATCAAATCATTTTTCATCAACCATCTTTTGTGTCGACTGCAATGTTATTTCCTAGTAAATACTAGCTAGTCAAAAACCATGTCAATCGCCAATATTATCGACTCCATTCGAGTCAAGATTGATTCTAAGAATTCTTCTATTGATTTTGACATTTTTAATACAAAGATTGACGAAACTAGCAATGAGTATATTCAGGCTACATTTCTCACACCATCTACACAATTTTCAAATCAATGGTTGAACAACTTGCAAGAGTATGTGGTTTGTAAAAGTTTTTTTTTTCTTTTGACCATGGCATCTAACATTATTTATCACTAGGTTACCTTCTGTTGACCCATTGAGTCAGGCTACTGAGTTGTTTACTCTTCCTGAAACGAGATCTAACACTGGTGTGCGTTTCAAAAGGGCTGGCCTTGAAGGCAGAGTCGCTGCCTACGAAGAATACTCGATCACATCTGATGCGCTTTCAAAGACTGCTAAAAACTCGTTGTCAATTAACAGGAAGACATCATCAAAATTAGATTTTATTCAAGGCCGAGCAGGATTCATGCCTTTTACACCTGGTGGCGTTGAGCTTCCAGAAACTCCAGTTAACAAACAGTCATTACATCGAGACGAAAACGGTTTGTATGATGTTCCTCCAGGGTTTTCTCGCGGATTTATTGAAGAAAAAGCTGACGACGAGGCCAAGGAGTTGATTTATGATGAAGATGAGGAGATTACAGACACTGAAGATGATCAGAACCCGCAGTACTTCAATCAAGCTCAAAGCATCACATTTTCTCAAAGTGATGAAACCAGTAAATTTAGCTCAAAGGAGCTTGATAATCTTTTACCTGACGAAATGACTTTTGGTCGAATGCAAGTAACCGATGCCGATGCCCTTCCTAAAGCAAAAGAATGGGCACATGTCGTTGACGTTAACAAGGTTATCACTAATTTTAGTGAGCTTGTTCCTAAACCTGCTAAGGTGTTTCCTTTTGAACTGGATACTTTCCAAAAGGAAGCAGTGTATCATCTGGAGCAAGGTGACTCAGTCTTTGTGGCTGCCCACACATCTGCAGGTAAAACAGTGGTTGCAGAATATGCTATAGCTATGGCAACTCGCAACATGACTAAAGCTATCTACACCTCTCCTATCAAAGCCTTGAGTAATCAAAAGTTTAGAGATTTCAAAGAAGTTTTTGATGATGTTGGCATTCTCACTGGTGATGTTCAAATCAACTCTGAGGCTAACTGTCTGATCATGACTACAGAGATTCTTAGAAGTATGCTTTACAGAGGTGCCGATGTTATTCGTGATGTTGAATTTGTTATTTTTGATGAGGTTCATTATGTTAATAACCAGGATCGTGGTGTCGTTTGGGAAGAGGCTATTATCATGCTTCCTGAGCATGTAAAGCTTATTCTGCTTTCTGCTACTGTCCCTAATACTTATGAGTTTGCAAACTGGGTTGGTCGAACCAAGCAAAGGGATATTTACGTTATTTCCACCCCTAAACGGCCAGTTCCTTTAGAACACTACCTATGGGCTGCTGATGCTCCGTACAAAATTGTGGACGAAAATAAAAAGTTTTTGGAGCCTGGCTATGCTCAAGCTAATAATGCAGTTTCTCCGAAGCCTCCCGTGGCTTCCAACGGGCGCGGTGGCGGTCGCGGTGGGTCCGATGCTGGCCGTGGTCGTGGTGGTGGCCGTGGCGGCGGTGGTCGTGGTGCAAGCCGTGGCGGAGGCAATAAACAGGCATACATTCCATCATACAATGGCCGTCAATCTAATAATAACACATTTGGCAAGCGCGTCTTTTTGAAATTATGCAGCCATCTCAAGGCCAAAAATTTGTTACCCGCTGTTATTTTTGTGTTTTCTCAAAAGCTTTGCACTCAATATGCTACGAGTTTGTCTAGTATTGACTACTGTACTGCCAAGGAAAAGTCTGAAATTCACATGTTTATTGACAAAGCTATATCTAGATTAAAAAAAGAAGACAGAAATCTTCCTCAGATTCAAATGATACGCGAATTGCTTGGTCGAGGTATTGGTATTCATCATGGTGGTTTGCTTCCAATTGTCAAGGAAACTATTGAGATTTTATTTGCCAAGTCATTAGTTAAGGTTTTATTTGCTACTGAAACATTCGCGATGGGTCTCAACTTGCCTACGAAAACTGTTATTTTTGGCAGTATCCGGAAACACGATGGCCATTCTCTTAGAACTCTTTTGCCTGGTGAGTATACCCAAATGGCTGGCCGTGCTGGTAGACGTGGTCTAGACACAACAGGTACTGTCATGATTATGACTTCTGACCCCTTTCCCACTGCCAGTTCTTTGAGAGAACTAATTTTGGGAAACCCCACCAAACTTCACAGTCAGTTTAGATTGACGTATAACATGATTTTAAATTTGCTGAGAATCGAAGCTTTGCGAGTCGAAGAAATGATCAAGCGTTCTTTTTCAGAAAATGCCAACCAGGTCATGCTTCCTGAACATCAAAAGACAGTTCAATTGAACGAACAAGCTTTGAGTCAATTGAAGAGACCTTCCTGCATTATCTGTGATGTTGACATGGACAAGATTTTGCCTTTGATTGTAAAAGAACGTGAACTTCATTCCAACATCATGGAAGAAATTAGCCGCACTACTATTGGCAGATCTATGCTCACGCCTGGTCGTGTTGTTGTTTTCAAAGACGAGAGAAATATCCGTGGTATGGGTATTATCACTAAGTTTGACGATCGTAAACGTCTTAGTCTTTTGACGTTTACAAGACTTACAGAAAAGTCAGGCAAAGGTGATGTTCCCTTCTACAGTTTTATAGAAGGATTTGGACAAAAACATTTGTCTAATTATTTCACTATTAACTCTCCCTTTGTGTTTTCTATTGTTCCAGTCAGCTCCGTGGAAGTCATCAGTACTGTAAGACTGAACGTGGATATTGCTATGCTGATCAGAGGAAATAACGAGGAAGTGAAAAAGAGCCTGAAACACTTGAAGGGTGTAGTCAATCATCAGCACGAGCTCAAGGAACTTTTGATTAGAGGCATCAAATCGCCCGCAATTTTAAATAAGATTCATGAGCGCGACCGTCTGATTTTAGAAATCAAGAATGCCAAGTGCATACAGTGCCCCAAATTTGTGGACAGCTTTTTGCTTGATTATAAGATTTTCACTATTAAACAACAAATTGAAAATTTGCAACATCTTATGTCAACAGAAAACATGGATCTCTTGCCTGACTACGAACAGCGTATTGAAGTGCTCAAGGAGTTGAATTATATAGACGACGAGCAAAATGTGCTTTTGAAGGGTCGTGTGGCTTGTGAAATCAATACAGGATTTGAGCTTATCATCACGGAACTTGTCCTTGATAACTTTTTGGCGTCATACGAACCTGAGGAGATTGTTGCACTACTTTCAGCCTTTCTTTTCCCTGGAAATACCAAGGTTGAGTCCACGACTATCACTCCTCAGTTAGATGTAGGCAAAGCCAAGATTGTTGAGGTTGTTACTAAGGTGCTTGATGTTTTCGAGAAACACAAGGTGTTGGTTACACAAGAGGAGGTTGAATTCCTTGAGAAAAACAGGTTTGGTCTTATGGAAGTCATTTACGAGTGGGGCCGCGGCATGAATTTCAACGAAATCATGGAGCTGACGGATGTGGCGGAAGGCACGATTGTGAGAGTCATCAGCAGAATGGATGAAGTTTGTAGACAGGTCATGGCAGCAGCTCGAATCATTGGTGACTCTACTTTGTATGACAAGATGGAGTCTGCACAGGAAAAGATTAAAAGAGATATTGTCTTTTGTGCTAGTTTGTACTTGTAAATATTTACGTTATAAGTATAATAATAATAATAATAATAATAATAATAATAATAATAATAATAATAATAATAATAATAATAATAATAATA
>QVTG01000289.1:8764-28864 GCA_013305925.1 Geotrichum reessii
AAATGTTTTTGAATTCCATGTCTTCTTTGTATATCTTTGTTATTATTATTTTAATTATGTAACTATGTGATGTAAGGACAATAAACAGATTTTCTATCTATCAAAAAAAAAACAATATCCCTAATAACCAATTAAATTATTACTGAAAACCGAATGGATTTTGGATAAATCATTGTTGTTGCCAAAATGTTTTCTCTTAGATACGTGCATAGATAGAAAATCAACCTATTGTTTTACTATTATTATTATTATTATTATTATTATTATTATTATTATTATTATTATTTTGATATTTATTTTAAAGCATTTTCATTTTGTTACGTTCTTAATTGAACCTGTGAAAACTGGAATACTAAAATCCTTGATAATAGGAAGTAGGTAAACGAGAAAAAAATTTTTTTTTCTTGTAATGTATATAGTTGTTGTATAAATGTGAGTCGAGTACTAAAAACCAGTGATCAAATGCTAAAATTGTTTTCATAGTCAGTGAAAATTTTATATTTCTAAAAGACCTAATTATTAATCATTAGCAAATGAATATTTATACAATTAGCTTGTTTACTGAAGTATTTGTATTTCTCATATGCATATACAAACTAGATTTGAATATATTGTAAGACTGGATCATTACATTTATAATACGTTTCTATTTTCATAATCCGTAAAAATAAAAAAAAAGTTTATAGGCAATTTATAAATAAATAACAAAAAAAAAAAATTTATAAAAAACAACAAATTTTAGTGATAACTATTAACAACAATGACCGTTTTCGCCCAGTCCATTTGTACCTAGATTCAAAAAGCTATCAGATCCAAAGAATAAATGACCTAAGTAACCGCCAATAAAAATACAAATGATAACGTAACCATTGTAGTACATGGCGAGAAGCATTGTAAAGTAGGCCCCAGCAAACTGCAAAAGATAAAATAAAGAACGAATAGATTGTTCGGTGAATGTAGGCATAAACCCATCAACGTGACGTCTGCGACCAAGAAATGAAACAGGACTGCGGCCCAAAAGACGGTCAGTAGCTTTAGCCTTTTCTTCTGAATAGGAGTTGAACTCCTTGCCAATTTCACGACGTAGCTTCCAGCGCGCAAGCAAAAATCTATCGTAGTCACGTTGCAAGCGACGGACCAGTTCAATAGCCATAACAATAAAAATTACAGCAATACAGGTACCGGCGAATCCGCCGTTGCTGCGGATATGCCAAGTTTTAGAGATGAAACACGAGTTTATGGTGTTCCAGTTCCAAAGCATACTCATAGAACAAGCAGCATCGTTTTGTGACAAGGGCATTGTTGCAAGTGTGCCATTCATGGCAGCCATGGTAGGAGCGGATGTACTGCTCATTCCAGCCATGCTGCTCATGCCTTCACTACTTCCGTGGTCCATTGTGTGTAGGAGTATGAATAGAGTTAAAGTCTGAGTTTAGGTATGTTGCTCAAAAGAGTAGTTTAGTCGTGATTTATCTTTAAATCTCTGTAAAAAATGACAAGAGATTGATGAGAATTTCAATAACACAATTCAAAAATAATATGAAATACAAAAAATGTAAATGATTGACTTGAGATTCTTTTAAAAAAAAAATTGAAAAAAAAAAGTGATAATGGTTAATATATATACAGATTTAGGGAGATGTCCTTTTTTGGGTAGGTTTACAGATGTGAGCAAATTATTATTATGAGAAAAAAAATGGTTAATACAAAACATTTAATCTTCTCGATGGCATCTCTGTTTAAATGGAAAAAATAAAAGTTATGACAGGTACTTTTTACTTCAAATCATCAAAAAGTTAGCCGATATTGACAGGCGAGTAATAAGCTTGTTTAGACGAGATCTTCAAAAACTAAGGCCTTTTTTTTTTTTTTGCTTTTTATTAATCAAAGTTCTCATTTTCTATTGTTGAGAATAATAATATAAATTATATGAATTAAAAAAAAAAAAAAAAAAAAGCGTTATCAAATAAAATAAAATAAAAAAAACATTCCATTTTATTACAAATAGTTTATTATTATTTCTAAGGCAAGTCTTATTTTCACTACTATTATTATTATTATTATTATTATTATCGTGAATGATGAGCAGGTTTTAACTATGCAGTACCTGATTTGGGAGCACATTTTTGTAACTTTTCAGATGATAGCGGCTGTGAGAAAAATAAATCTAATTTTTCATAACAACTTTTATTCAAGGCAATCATTAATAATAATGATAATGAAAAAAATTAAAAAAAAAAAATTTTAAAAATAAAAAATAAAGATAACGAACAGATCTTGTATTTATCCATAAAAAAATGAATTAAATGAAATTTAATATATAACAAATGTATATGATTTTTTTTTATTGTATACAAAAAAAGTAAGTCAATTTCAGTAAGAATTGAAATCTTCAATCATTTTGTTTTCACAAAATGTGATCATGTGACTTCTATTACAGTTTTTTGACCTTGAAAATTTTATCAACATCTCCAGCATCTCTCCTACCAAAAAAAAAAAAGCCATACAATATCAGCAATATGATGGAGACTCTATTGGGAACTGTAAGGATGAAAACATCCAAAGCATCTCTTTTTCAAGTATACCATTAAAATTTTGCCTATACGTAATAACCATACAAAAACTAAAAAGTCTCTTATTCTGCTATTAGATCAAAAAAAAAAAAAATGTTTACATGTTACAAATCATATCAAGATAAATCAATATTATGCTTTTGAAAAAAACAGATTTTGTATAGATCATAAACACTCATAGAAATTAATCTTTTTGAATTCAATTTCTTTTTTGTATATTTTTGTTATTATCATTTTAATTATGTAACTATGTGATGTAAGAACAATAAACAGTATTTCTATCTAAAGATCATTTACCAAAATGAAACAGGCCAATCAGAGTTGAAGATTGATTGTTAGCCTTGCTGTTTATTATGTCTTCTTTAAACAAGAAAAAAAACAGAAAACAAAAACTTTGACATGTTATAGTCTAATGATAACATTGTCAAAGACAATAAAAAAAAATATAAAACTTTGATAAAAATATAAGTATATAGTGATGTGGTCAAGTTTTTGGTACTGCAGATTTGAATCAATATCTTTGAAAAAATATTTAATATTATCACGGAATAGTCTCTGAACCGTTCAAAAACAGTAATAAAAAAAGGATGGATAGAAAATCTATTTATTAGACTTATACCACATCCATACAAAAATAAATTAATAGCAATAATGTACAAAAAAAACCATTTAATTTGAAACCATCCATCTTTATAAAACTTTGCAAATAGTGTTGTCAGTTCACATTAGTGATTTTTGGCATTCAGTAGTGCCGGATTCTCCATGAAAAAATATATGTGCTAAAAAAAAAACTTGAATACATTACAACTAATGGATCGATATCAGAGATTTTCATAAAACCTGAGCAAGCTACTATTATAGAGTAAACCATCAGCAAAGAAGTTGCAATAATCAGTTTAAAAATTTGACTGTGGCTTCAAAACGCGTTTTGGTGTCAAGTAGAATTCTATAATCAAGTTCTGAAAAAAATAAAAAAAAATAAATAAAATAAACTTACATCAAGAAATCATGATTTGCAAAACAAAAAAAACTTTATTTTTTCTTTTTTAATTTAAAAAAAAAATAATTCTCAAGAGAATCATGACCAGTTTGCAGGTTGAATAAATAGTGAGGCGTAGGCTTTATAAACAGTTTCAGTAGACTGCGGTTCTTCCAGACTTTCAAGTTCTTTCAAGTACAAAAGTTATATTGTCAAAGTTCACTTAACTTGTCAATTATTTTGCCATGCAATCCATGATATACGTACTATGCATGGCTCATTTCAGCTTTTACGATGCTGTAAAATCTTCTTTTTTTTTTTGTTCAAACCAAATTTTGATCACTCCTACGGTAATAGCCTACTTCAATACTTGTCATCATCAATATCATCAATAGCTAATCAAGGTCAACTTTTGGTGACTTGCTAGAATTAACGAGTTTTATACAATTTTCTTTAGACTCTCAGTTTGAATAGCTCAGCAAATTCCTCAAAGATTTGTTTTGTTTTGTTTTTTTGTTTATTTCATTCTTATGTTTAAAGTAGATATTTCATGATTGTGCTACATTGCCTTGTCTTGACAGACACAAATTTTAATACTGCCAAATCCTGCATGAAACAGTATTCTGGACTTTGTTAAATTTTATCTTTTTTTTTTCAATCTGCAATGCCAAACGGAGACTGGCACATTCAAGTATGAGCTACACATAGAAAAAAGTAGAGAAAGTTTGACAATTGTTGAACTTATGTTGCAATCCTTAGAGTCTAAATTAAAAAAAAAAAAAAAAAAAATGCTGATATAATATATACCTATGCGATGTAAGAACAATAAACATATATATATACATTTTAAACTAAAACAAAGAACTATCAGGCTTTTAGATGTACTAGTTCTGTAAATAATGAGTACTTGTATTTTTTTTTCTTACCACAAAATTCACATTTACTACGTAAAAAACTAAGAATTAATTTTAAAATATAAATAAGTTTTAAAACTAAAACTTTGGCGGCACAATACTTAGATAACTTGTGTTTTTTTTTTAAAAAAAAAATCTTTTAAAATTAGTCTTAATCTCAAATGCTGTTCTGATATTTTCTGAAAGACTGTAAGTCTTAGATTATTGAAAAAAAAAATAATACTAAAGATCTTGTAGGTTAATATGGAATTACTAGCTTTCATTAATTATTATTGTTATTATTAAAAAAATAAAATAAAAATGCATTTACCATTATTGCAGTATAAATATTATAAGTATACATAAAGTATCTAAATTTCTGATTCTACACAATATTGCTATATTATAATCCGTAATTGTCTTCCTATTGTTACTTATATTATTTTTTTTTATCGGTCTAATGTTTCAAAACACTATTTTTTTTTTTTGACAAACACAATAATTATTTATTAAATTTGTTGGAAATGGATAAAAATAGAACTAGAATGTAAATATATATTACTGTCTTGAGTTACAAAAAGTTTAACAAAGATACATCTATATATAAAGAAGATAAAAAAAAATAATAATATCTGGTCTCATGTTTAGAATTCTACTGTAATTGTTATTTTTTGATTTATTTTTTGTTATAATATTTTTCATGTATCCCCATTTATATATGTCAAGTAAATAATAATAATAATATAATAATAATAATAAAAAAAGCCTAATCCATTGTTATGTTCTAGGTCATACCCTTGGCCACCGCTTAAAGCGCCGCCTTGCCGGTGGCAGAAGCAGATTCAGTCAGTGCCACCTTGCTAGCCTTTTCGTCAAAACTGTTCTTCATACGGAAAGCCTCAGGCACTCTGCCTCGCTTGCTCCAGTTAGTCTTCCAAATCTCGTCACATCTGCCACGAGTGTTGCATCCGGCAAAATGAATCACAAAGTCGCCTTCAACATAGGACCACACCCATTCAGGCTTGTCGGAGTAAGAGTTTAGCAATCTTTGGGGAACTAGCCCAACGTGCTCCTGAACGTTTGGGTGGTTCAAGAACATATGGATCAGCGCGTCCTGTTCACGGCGAACAAATTCAGCCTTTACGTACATTGGATCATCCCACAAATCAAGGAGCAAGTTAGTGAACGCAGAACGCTTGATGAAAAAAGAGCCGGCATTGAGACCAAAAAAGTCCTGGCAAATAACCAGATCAATATTATTAATATCAACTTCACCCTTTTGCATGTAAACTCCATTCATAAAGTTGGCTTCTGAGTTACGCATAGGACGGCCGTAAGTCAAACGTTCAGTTAAAGCACGTTTGTTAAGAATGTGCTCAGCAATGTCAATTTCGGGGTTCATAATAATGATGTCGGTATCAATCCACCACAGCCATTCTCCCTCGGGGTTTTCATTAAAGGCTTCTTTAATGGCATTAATCTTGTTCCACACGGGGTGACGATTAGGCTTGGCAAACTTGGTAAGATTAACAAAGTAATTGGTGTAGCCGTGGTAATTAGCATACTCAGCACGGTTTTCAAGAGCCATGGTTAAAACGTCCTGGATCTCAGAGTTGCCTTGACCATCGGTAGCAGTCAGCATGATAATTTTCTTACCAGCAGGCTGTACTTTGCCATCCACCTTTTCATCTTCAGTGTACTTGATTTTTTCTTTGAAGCTGGGCAGCTCACCGTGCTCCATACCCAGAAATCTACCTTGAAGTTTACTAGAAATGGACTTTTTGGCTTCGTCAGAATAGCTGTTAAACTCCTCCATCCAGGCAAGATACTTTTGCTTACGAAGAGCAACACGTTTCTCAATAGGCAAAGCAAGCTCTTGTTCAGTAAGCTCAGTCTTGGATCGAGCAACTAATTCATCAATAACTTTTTCAGACACGTCTTTTTGGAAAGTCTTTTCGATCTCTTTCTTTTTAGCATCAGCATCTTGAACGGCGGCCTGTTCTGTAGCTGTCTTTTCCTGAGCCTCTACACGATCTTTATCAGCTTTTTCTTTCTCCTCCTTCAGCTTTTTAGCTTCAGCCTCATCGTCTTGTTTTTTCTTAGCAGCTTCTTCCTTTTGTTGTTGTTGTTGTTGTTGTTGCTGCTGCTGTTCAATACGCTGACGCTCTTCTTCCTGCTGTCTCTGCTCTTCTTGTTTCTTTTCTTCTTCATGCTTTTTTCTATAGTCGGGTCTTCCCTTGGGGAAGGGATCAGGTGCCTCGGAGGCTTTTTGAATGTGGCCCTCCGAGCTAACCTCATAGTTTTCCATGTACATGGAGTTGAGAGAGTAAATGAGCATGATCATGCCAAGCCCAAACAATAGATAGCAGGCAAAAAGTCTTCTTTTAATCATGATGAACTGAAGAATAAAATGGATTGTTAGATATGACTGATAAGGTAAGAAGAAAGGAAAAAAAAAAAGGGGGGGGGAGGAAGGAGTAAAAAGCTTAACCACTTTTTTTTAGAGAGGAATTGAACTGAAAGACCAATCTTTGCTACCATAAAAAGTCTGGCCTTCGGGGTAACACTTACCAAACAATAGATTAACGAAAGACTATAATTGTATTTTCAGGTGAATGTAGTGTTGATGGATGAAACAGAAGGAAGCACGACAGCGGATGTTCTGTTCAAATGAAAGCCATAAAGAAGAAAAAGAAAGAAAGAGAAAAAAAGGTCAAAATATTGATTTTTATTTTTTTTTTTTTCGTACAATAAATTTTAAATTTCTTTTTTTTTTAATTCAGGCTACGTGGAGGCAAATTAGCATTTGACCTAACCCTGGTTTAGCCGAAGCTGATTATGACCTCATTAGCCAACAGATCAACAAGAAAATAAAAAAAAAATTACTTGAATTTGCATATAAATAAATATAAATATAGATTGATATTGAAAAATGAAATACAAAGATAACTGTTTTGTTACAGCATTTTGGGCTAAAATATTGGCTTTAAAAATATGAAATGAAATCGAAAAGAATAGTAGTATGATTCAACAACAATCAGGATTTATGCCTGGACCAATAAATATTGTATACATGAGAAAAAGTAAAAAAGGTCTGAATGGTAAAATTGATGATATTAATATTTGTAAACACCTTGAACAATACGTATAATATTATCATAAATAATGATAAGTGCTTTAACAACAGCAACTTTACAATGTATTGCTGGTCTGTACAAATATAACCGAAAAGACCACTATTACAGTCTAATAAAACTCAAAATTCAATATGTAAAGTTATTCTCGATAATTAATAGCATTGATATTAAAAATATATATTTATACATATATCCTTTGTTTTTTTTCTCACCTTCAAAAGCTGTTTTAAAAAAAAATAACAGATGAAAAAAGCAAAATGATCTTTGTTGCTCAGTTGGTACTGAATCCATGCATTGTAGCATTATAGTGTACTAAACCATAAGTCAGCAACCATTTTGTTCTTTTTTTTTTAAAAAAAAAAAAAAAAAAAGGCTGAATAGACTACAAAGAGCCAAATTTGATACACATGTTTACCTGTTGCCATGATAAAAATTAGTGTTTACTAGTAACAGACATTATATGGCAGTTGCCTGTTTGTACCAAAAAGTATTTTTTTTTTCCACGTTTTTATCTTGGCTCTACTCGTGAACAGAAAAGGCTTGAAAAAGTTTTTTTTTTTTTTTTTACCTTTTTATAAAATTTCTCACTCAATGACGCACATTACATTCTTTTCTTATCCTAATGAGCGTAGGAGGCCAACAATGACAACTCCTGAATCGTAGATGATTAAATACAAAACATAGACAACAACATTTATCTTTTTTAGATCAAAAAAAAAGAGTTGACACCTTTCAACAAAAACATATATTTAATAAATACATAAAAAATGGCATTTTATGATTTGGTTAAACGATGGATGCTTCCATATACTTATAACACATTTAGAATCAGGTTTAAGCACATTAAATTAATAATAATTAGTATAAAAAAAAAGCAAAGCTATATGTTTTCTAATGCCCCTGTTTTTACCAAGAATATGTAATTTAATTAAACAAAATATTGAAATATTAATTGAAAAAAATCCCTGAATAATAAGGAACAAAAAAACCGCCAAAATATTTAATGACAAAGGGGAGAGAAAAAAAAGGAACGAAAAAAAAAAAAAGTTAAAACTTTATACCGTCGCAGAGCTCTTTTTTTCAATTGCTTGCGACTCTTAATTCTGGGTAACCAAACACTCTCGAAGAAACAACTCACTATTGAACAATTCCAATACAGTAACATGTTTACTGGATTTTGATAATTTACGGTTCCACATGTCTAATTCTCTCCTTCTTCTCCCCCCTGGCGGACCAGATAAGCTTATACCGTCTATTCCAAATCATAACAACAGTACATGTATTTTAAGAGCCGCTTCATCTTTGATAGGCATGCATACCAATTGATACGACAGTACGGCAGTTAATTTGATAAATACCAAAGTAAGTGTAGCTATTTTGAAATTACTGTAGGTGTTTCCTGTTGTCAACCAGGTGGGTACAAATTTGGTGAACTCACACATGCTAAGTCCGTGGTCCAAGAGGATAAAAGTAGTAGCTGAAGGTATATTAATTTTTTTTATTTTCAGATCCTTTCATTCATTAGTACTCTACTTTCAAATTCCCAAGTTTTCAGTTTTCAGATCAATATTTTTTATTATTATTATTATTATTATTATTATTATTATTATTATTATTATCATTATTATTATTATTATTATTATTATTATAATAATTTTTTTTTCTTTTCTTTTTTTTGAATTACACAAAACATGATACTTTAAGGTGTTACAAACATTATTGATTAACTTGACTCTAAGATTCAGACTAATCTTAATAACAGAAAATTAATTGGGATTTCAGCTTTTAAAAACACAAAGAGTCGACACGACACGACATTATTATATTAGGTAGATAAAAAATCTTTTTATTGTCTTTACATCACATAGTTACATAATTAAAATGACAATAACAAAGATATACAAAGAAGACATGGAATTCAAAAAACATTTATCTCTATGAGACTTTAAAATTAGCGTTCTCAGCGCGCTTGAATTAATGATAATACCTATGTTTTTTTTCTCTTTCTCTTTTTTTTTCCCTTATAATTTGAATGCAGGTTTATCACTGAATAGTCAAACCATTCTTGTTTGTAGACGTTTACTGCTAACTTTTTTTTAAACTCTCATCAATTAGTATATACTGGTTTAAAAGCACTATCAAAAGTCTTGTCCTAGAAATCTTAGACTCCAGGTCGTACGTGAGTGGTAATACCACATCCGATACATTCAAGGATAGGTAATAGTTGACTTTTTGCACGATGATGATAAGACAACTGAGTCTGGTTGAAATTACTGTTGACATTTTTTGATTGAAAAAAAAAAGATATTTTTTTTTCATAACTATACTTGGTTTCTATCAATATCAGGATTATAATTTTTCAATAAATCAATATTAGTTAGATAGATAGAAAATCTGTTCATTATCAATAGTAGTTATTTTGATGACTTTTTCTTTTCATTTTTATTTACTTTTTTTTTCGGCGACAAGTATTTATTTAACCAAGATAAGGTCGATATTTGTTCAGCTATACAATGTTAAATCGTGTGAGTCTTAAAAAAAATTTCTCAATATTTCATGTATTATTGATGAATCTACTATGTATTCAAGGACTTTATGTAATTGCTACATGATTGTTAGTAATACTTTACTAATTTTAAAAATAGTTCAAATGTTACCCTAACCTTCTTTTGAAATTTCTGATTAATGAAAAAAAAAAAAAAAAAAAAAAAAAGACTGCCGCTGAGAGCCATCTCGAAAGAAAGAGAAAGAATGGTTGATTTGACTTGGTTCGCGCGTCCCAAACATTTCTGATTTTCCTTATTTTATTTTTGCAGCTGGAACCAACAAAGAACCCCCATAAATTTCCAATCACACACAGCAAACTACGACAAAGACACAACTGACAAGGTTCGGCACTCAGGAAACACTACAGACTATATTTAAAATACATTGTCAAAAAGCCAAGCGCACTTACACACATATACATATACACACAAAATCCCGTATTGTGAGCTATAGTAGGGCAATCGTGACTGACCGACAGAATAAAAGAAACGACTGAACAAATACTACAGTAAACAAGGCGGAAATTTTCATAAAATTTTTGAATCACCTTTCATATATTAGCATAGACAAAAAAAAAAAAAAAAAAATCAGATATATATATATACATGACGGCAGCGGTGAGTACAGATAACGACAGTCAAAAAAATGACGCGTCAGTGGAAAGCAAAGAAAATATAGGGGATTTAGATGCTATCAGTGGAAATCTGAAGCGGAAGGCTAATGATGACGAAGACGATGAAGAGAGCAATAACGATGATAGCAAAGAAGAAAGTGTTGTGAAAAAACAAAAAACAGATAATGATGATAACGACGATGGAGAAAAGAAAGACAGTGATGAGAATGACGACGAAAAGAAGGACGATGATGATGAAGGAGACTCCAATACAACCATTACTAAATTTGTGTTTGACGGTGTCGAGTATCCCTACAAAGAGCGACCCGCAGTCCTGGAAGAAAAAAGCGGAGCCATAGAGTTCCGCGTCGTCAACAATGACAACAGCAAGGAGCACCTCATCATTCTCATGGGACTTAAAAATATTTTTCAAAAGCAGCTTCCAAAAATGCCGCGCGAATACATTGCGCGGCTGGTCTTTGACAAGTCACACATTTCAATCGCCGTGATACGAAAGCCGCTGACGGTTGTGGGCGGAATCACATTTCGGCCATTTGAGTCGCGCGAGTTTGCAGAGATCGTGTTTTGTGCTATTTCTTCGACAGAGCAGGTGCGAGGCTACGGTGCACATTTGATGAATCATCTCAAAGATTATGTTAAGGCGACATCACGAGTCAAGCACTTTCTCACATACGCAGACAACTACGCTATCGGCTATTTCAAAAAGCAGGGCTTTACAAAGGAAATCACCCTTGACCGGTCAATTTGGATGGGTTATATTAAGGATTATGAAGGTGGCACCATCATGCAGTGCACCATGCTACCTCGACTACGCTATCTCGACTCAAACAAAATTCTTTTAATCCAAAAAGCCGCCATTGTGCGCAAGATCCGTGCCATGTCCAAGTCACACATTGTGCACCCTGGTTTGAAGATATTTCGCACACTTCATGATGATCCCGACATTGAAAACAAAGGCATTGATCCAATGCAGATTCCGGGACTCAAAGAGGCCGGTTGGACGCCTGAGATGGACGAACTTGCGCGCCGTCCCAAGCGTTCTTCACACTTTGCCGTCATGCAACAACTACTTAGCGATATGCAAAATCACCCTTCAGCTTGGCCCTTTGCACAGCCTGTCAATCGCGATGAGGTCCAGGACTACTATGAGGTTATCAAGGAACCTATGGATCTTTCTACCATGGAACAACGCCTTGAAGCCGACGCATACACTTCTGTTGAGCAATTTCTTTACGATGCACGTCTCATTTTTAACAACTGTCGTAGTTACAACAACGAGACTACCACTTACTACAAAAACGCAACAAAACTGGAAAAGTTTTTGTACCAGAAAATTCGTGATATTCCCGAATATGCGCAGCTTGTGGAATAAAATTTTTGGTGTGCCTTAAAACACGTGTACGTGATTTATGTATTAATGTATATTCAATAATATATATATATTTTTTTTATTTATATATATATATATCAGTAATTACTATACTTGAGTAGCTATCCTACTTCAAAAGTTGGATGTTATTGTAATACTGGTTCTTTGACTTTTCGCCTTACAAAAGAAGCACGCCAATACCACCACCTTCTTTGGGTTGTGAGAGCCCGTTCTTGCTGTCAAAACCGCCGTGAATGGGGAACGCTTTGTAGTTGAACAGGTAGTAGTGAAGCGCGCCAGTGCCCACACCAAATTTAAGATCTTCCAAGAAAAGCGGATTGTCTAAAGCCGAGACTGCGTTGAAGACATCAAACCCGAGGTTACGAGCTAAGATTAAAGCGTTTTGATGCAAAAGTTTGAGACGACCTGCAAGCGCTTTCCGCTGTTGCTCACTGGAAACTTTAAGCTTCTCATCTGGAAACGCCGTCTCGGTCGCGTAGTAATAGCCGTATGCCGCATTAATGCTGTCGTGTTTGGGATTGTTGAGAACTGTCGAGTCCAGTCTGAAAAACGAGAAAAAATCTGTGATCTCACCAGTATCTTCTTCTTCAACGACATATGCAAAAACAGGCTTCTGGGCCTCTTCGACCTCAAACAGCGTGTTCTTGGCGCCAACAAAAAAATGGCTAATTTCCTCTTCAGACTTGAACACAGGTGCAAGTTCATAGCGCTGCAAGTACTTAGTTAACAGGGTGAAAACCTTTTGAACGTCCTTTTCCTGCATGGGCCGGATGCTCGCAAGCGTCTGCTCTTTGGGCAGTGCATTACGCGCGACCATCTGTGCAGGAGTTTGGCCTGGAAGCGTAGATGAAAAGCCAGTCTCGCTAAGCTTGACCCAGTTGAGCGGGCGGTGGTAGTAACGAGCAGTGCTGACAGGTGAGGGTAGAACTTTTCCTGCTGTGTAGAGCGCTTGCCACACTCCAGTCAGATTTACTCGGCGCGTAACCTCCTTAATAAGCACAGGTGCCAATCTTTTTGATCGCAGTTTCTTGTGCACAACGAGAAAGTTGATATCAACAATTGGAAACGGATCATTGGTGCGAACGCGCAGTGTCTGTGGTACACCGGAAATAAACGCCACAAGCTTACCTGTAGCCTTGACACGTACACCAATATGCCAATCAGCAACCCAACCAGGAGGCTTCAGTGCCCATTCAAGAAGCTGCGGTGTGTACTGGAAGCGCAATGTTTCATCTGTATCCTCAATATAATTCTGGTATAGAAGATCATAGAGCTCCTGTATAGCGTCCTTGTTTGTAAGATCGAGCGTGCTCCATTCAAATGAACTATGAAGAGGAACAGGATTAGGATCAACATCGGCAACAGTTTTTTCCGGATCAACAGGACCCTCCTTGTCAACAGTTTCGTCAAAACCACGGACAGGTTGCGTGTTCCAAAACTTGTACTCTTCCATGGGTTTTGGCTTCTCTTCATCATCTGGAATTCCGCCAGACTGCATCTGCAGCGCAAGCATTTTGAGCAGTTGATCAATTCCAAGACCTGTAACCTTTGTAGGTGGCAACTCAGATCCTTTGTTTGAATCGGACATAGTGTTGGTTCCGAAGGGTATTACTTAGTGAAATTGTGGTGTTGAAGGTGGGGACAGAGAAAGAAGGTGGTGGTAGGAAAAGAAGAAAATGACAAAAACGAAAAGGCGGCTGACTCAAAACGTCAACAGGTTCACGATGCGAACAACAAAAAGGCGAGTTTGACAGATCCATGATGTCATCTGCAGAAAGTCCTGTATAATCCGAGCTTTGACTCAAAGCTAGTCTTATGGAGTTTTTTATTGATGTCTTAGGTACAAAATCAAGATGCTGCCTTTCATTAAAAAAAAAAAAAAAAAAAAAAAAAAAAATAAATAAACAAAAAAAAAAAAAAAAAAAAAAAAAAAAAAAAAAAAAAAATGAAAAACAAAAAAAAAAAAAAAAAACCTAACATAAACGAAATCAACAAAACTAAAAAAAAAAAAAATGAAAACTTATTTGAAATATGGTTGTTAGTTGCTGTTGTTTTCCAGCTCGATTTCTCTGCGACGCAAAATTTCCTGTACCTCGCGTTCGTAGTCCTCGCTTGTCCTACGCGTTAACTCAAATCGCAACTTCTTTTTAATTTTATCCCGCTTGCGCTCTGGTCTCATCATATTAAGCATATTGCTATCATTAATTGGCCGCTCGCTGTTACGACTATAACCGCCACGAGATGCATTGTTTGTAGTGGTAGTACTGACAGTCGTTGTAGAAGCGCGCTGAGTGCCGTCATAATTAGGATTAAGACGGTCAAGCATAGCAGGATTATCTTTATATTTACCCACTCGCCAACCCTGTTCGAGTTCAATGTATGATTCGCGTTGTAGACGGCGGTGAACAGGCATGTAATGTTCCAACTCCTGGAAAGTGTCCGTGTCCGTTGGCCGAACCATGATACGTATTGCTTGAACAATGATATCAAGTGCTAAACACATCACAAAAGCGCCAAAAAGAACTGCCCACCAAGACAACTCACTACCAAAGTATTTAAAAATGGCATTGTGAACATTGTAGATCTTAGATGGAGACTTACCATAAACATATGATAAGAACATGCACCATAAGAACCAACCACCAATACAAATGATAACAACGGCCCAGTTTAAAACAGTGCGACTGTGCATCTCAAGAATTTGTAGCTTGACAGTAATCATTGCAACAACAACTGTGAAAATCATTACACCCAATGGATATATAGAGTTATCAATCCATGCGTGCTCGCCATAAAGAAAATAGGTGACGAATGATGTAATGACACTGTGTGATGCTGCGATGATCATCCAACCCAAAAACAAAACAAGGCCAAAGCTTTCATTTTTCTGACCCTTAGCATAAAGCTCAGGTACAGCAAGAAGAGTAGAAGGCTTCAAATCTTTTTCAAAGATACCAATACACAAAACGGGTAAACTGGTAAACAAAGTATTGAACATTGACAAAGACCATGTCTCATAAAGAGATGTACCAGTAAACATGACATTCCGCTGGTAAATAGCTTGAGTCAAGTAGAAAAACATTTCTTTGTAAAAAGTTCCGAGAATGTACTTACAAGTACGCACATAGTTCCACCTACCATGGACAAGTAGTAGTTTGAGAAGATAGCGAAATTGTGCAATAGCATAATCAGAAGATCTAGCAGCCTGGAGACCCTCCCTACCAGTAATACCAATACCAACATCAGCACTTTGAATCATGGCGATATCGTTTGCACCATCGCCAATAGCAAGGGTGATAGAAGACTTGACTTTAGCACGAACAGCAGAAACCATAGAGGCTTTTTGCGAAGGACTAGCCCGGCAGCAAATGACAGAGTCGGCTTTTACACCAAGATCAATAAACAGAGTCATCATAGTCATATCCTGTTCAATCTCACTCAGAGTAAAACCGTCAATTACAACAACACAATGAGCAACGTTTCCGCCTTCCAGCTCTACCATAGCAGCGGCCATCTTACCAGCAACATCACCTTCGTCTGATCTCAAAATGATGACAGTAGAATAGTCCTTGATTAGTCTGCAGGAATAGCCAATATTAATAGCAGTTTCACGCTTGTCACCAGTAAGCATCCAAAGTTTAATGTTAGCTCTTCGCAATTTATCAATGGCTTCAGGCACACCTTCCTGTAGTTTATCTTCGATAGCAGTAGCACCACACAGGTCCAAGTCAATTTCAACCATTTCACCCACCTTCTCAATATTCTCTTGACGATTCACAAGACTGGTTCTTGCATCAGAATAAAGCTTATTCCAATTTTCATACTCATCATTGCTGAGAAAGCGGTATCCATAAAGCAAAGTACGCAGGCCTTCAGTAGAAAATTCATCAATATGTTCAAGTGTACGCTCAAGAACAAAATTGTCATTTAAAACAAGGTGATTATCAATTTCGAGATCCTCAAAAGAACGACTGTTTTCCGCTTCATACTGTCGAAGATCGTGAGAAAGTCTGGCGGAGGCAGTGCTGGGGCCAGCATGGTCAGACTGCCACTTGTCAGTACTATATTTACGCTGACGCGCCTGAGAGAAAGATTTTCGTGAAGCTTCAGCAACCTCAGCAATATCCTCATCACCATGGCCTCGCTGTTGGAGGTACCCGTCAAGGCTGTTAAGCACATCACGTCTATCAATGGTAATGCTGCGTCGGTCGTTAACAAAACTAGAGCGTGATGGAGCAATTTGATTCAAACTAGACATGCTGTTTCTATTAATTGCCATTTCTGCCTCAGTAGCTTTTCTAATTTCAGCCTGGCGGTTAATTTCAGCAGACTTTTCCATAGCAGCGCCGGCTTGGCGAAGACGCTCAATGATAATGTTATCAGCACCTTTGCAAAATACACAGTACCGGCCGTCAGGGAACCTAATGACAATAGACATTCGCTTTCTAGCACTGGAAAATTCAATTGTTTGTTTGACCTCGTAATTCTCATCAAAAGGTGGGCTATCAAAACCGTTAGGATAAGTACGTACTGTCATACTATTGTGCTGACGGTCAACAACGATATATCCCATGTCTCTAGCAGCATCAATCAAAGCAATCTCATCTGGAGAAGCAGCCTGATACTCAAGGTTTTCAATCTCAGTCTCGCCATTTTCGTTTTTGCTTAATTCCAAATCAGGAACACAAGAATGGCATAAAGCCAAAGCAAGCAAAAAGAATTTGGCCTTTTTAGCATATACAGAGTTAGGGTGAACTTGTAGATAACGAAGAAGCTCAATAGTAGACTTGGTATCTTGAATTTTAGTCGGAGCAGCAGTGGATTTCCAGGTAGTACTGCGGACACTACTAGTACGAGCTAAAGATGCCATGCTAGGACGATTGCCAGCAATACTGCGACGGGGCAGTGAAGCTACTTGCTGAAGAATCTCATCATTGCTAGGACGACCCTGGATACCAGAAGATGTAGATAGTTTTCTATTGAGCTGAGTAGATGTACGAGGCTGGTAGCCAGTAGCCGAAATAGAAGTACGGCCTTTGCCCTTAGGGAGATCTATCTGCTTGATCTGATGAAAAAGCTTTGAGTTATCTTCAGCATTTGCAAGTTGAATGTCAAGATCATGTAGCCACGCGTAACCGCCCACAGACAACTTTCTGAAAATCATCATGTTATCAGTAAGTGTACCTGTTTTATCAGAAAAAATATAACTAACTTGGCCCAGTTCCTCGTTAATCGTAGCAGTGTGGGCTTCGCAGGGAGTGTCGGAAGGCGCATGGTACATGTCATAATCGCTTTGTAGCATTAAAATTTGGCAAACTTTAACAATCTCCATAGATACATAGAGAGATAGAGGAATTAAAGTATTGAACATAATGATAAATCCCATAAAATTTGGAACAACACCAACCTCTAAGCCCTTGAGATACCAATCATTTTTTCCCTCAATTCGATAGTAAAGATATGATGCAATAGTACAAAAGGCCGATAAAGCTAAAACAAAAAATACCATGAAAATAACAATGTTATTGACCTTTTTTTGAAGACGGGGAGCCTTTGTTCTTAGGTTTTGGATAGCATTCATTCTAATCTTAGTTTCCTCACCACTAAAAATAACCATGGCAATAACGGACGCTGTGTTTCTCAAAATACTCCCTCTGTAAACAATATGAGAGGACGAGAGTGGGTAAGTTTCGCCATTGAAATCTGCGGTACCTTCAAAGTTATACAAATCAAGATTGGGGTCTTCGGTGGTGACAGAAGCTCTAAGAGCAGCCAATCGTTGAGGGTCTGAACATATTTTAGCTACATCAGGAAGGGGTTCACGTGTTTTCAGGTTAGTCTCACCATCCAGTGCCATGGTTTCAATGTATGCAATGTTGGCCTGGCCAGAAGATGCAAGTAAGACAATATCGGCTGGAACCCAGTCGTTCTGTTTCAGTTCAATGATGTCACCTACACGCAGATTCTTCCATGCAACATCCTTGTAGACAATGGGGCTGGAGGCATCAGAACCGGTTTCGTTGGAAAATAAAGGAAAGGCTGGATTGACAATGCTTTGTCGGTGGGTAAATTCACTTGCCGGAGTTTCAGCACCTGAAGTGAGTGTTGAATCCAAGTCATACTGTTGCCGGCAAGCATAATCAGGGCTAAGTGTAGCAAGATGGGCAATGCGATTATTTTCTTCTTTATCCTGACGGTGCCGCCGCCAGTCATCATAACCCTCTCTGCCAATTGAAATGGAAATGAAGACAAGAAGAGGAATGATAGTCGTATATGTACCAGTGGTAGACCATGAGGGAATCATTTGCATAATGGAGACGCACATGAAATAAAGATTGGCAAGTTTAGAGAACTGAGCAATAATTTGTCGCGGCAGAAAGTTGTACGGGGTGTAAATAGACGAGGTGATAAGGTTGTCGGGATAGGGCTTGCCCGTTCTGGTGTCAATAAGAAGCTCCCTGTCATTGACAACCTGAACAGGAATAGTGCGGCCACCCTTTGACGCTAAAGGCTGTTTAATGTTTAAAATAAAATCGTGAACTCGATTAAACACTTTTTTTGCTCGTGATTTCAGGCTGCGACGGTTCGACGAAGAAGCCCAGTTAGAATAATTTGGAAGAGAGGTAGCCGCATTGGTGGCTTCAATGGCCGAATGTTTCTTTTGAGTTTCGGCAATGGATTTAGAAGATGCAGAGGTTGTCGGAAAAATGTGTTCTTGTTGTATTTCTTTATGTTCAAAAAAAAATGTTAGTGAAAGACAAATAAAATATGGTAACAGAAAATCATACCAGAGTTGTGAGGTCCAAAAGCAGGTGATGGGGAAAAAGTTTGCTGTTGTAGTTCTATCGGTGACGGAGGCTCGTTCTGATTGTTAATGTTTTTTGCAAAAAGTTGAGTGCGCAAGCTGTAGCCGCGTTTTCGGCGCTTGGATTCTTCTAGTGGCTGCGCAGCATCAAACGACGAGATACTGGATGCCGGAAAGGCTGTGTCGTTGTTGCTGTTGAGGGAGTCATTTGAATCATTAAGAGTGTATCTCGGAGGCTGCGAAGTAGGAGTTAAGCCTAGCAGTTGTTGCTGCTGCTGAGAAGAAGAAGAGGATTCATTGAGGTTAAGATAGGATGTCGAGGAATCCGTTCTGTTGTATGTGGTGTTGTTTGTGTTACTGTTGTTATCGCTGGAGCCGATATTGGGGTAGTTGCCGTTAGAACGACCGATGTTGTCGTTTGAGGAACTCATTAGACAACGTGAACGTAGAGACTGTGAATATTATTATTTTAAACGTAAAGGAACGACATTCAGAAGATGCGATACGTCAAAAGGAAGAACAAGAGACGATGAAGAAAGAAAAAAAAAAGAAAAAAAATTTAAAAAGGAGCTTTCTTTTTTTTTTTTTTGTGAATTTTCTCATTACATTATTCTTGTTGTGGTGGTGAGTGCAAAGCGGCAGCAGCAGCGTCATAACTGCGCTTCTACTTCACATCAGTGGACACAGCAACAAACTTTAAAAACAAAAAATGAAAAAAAAAAAAAAACACAGCCGCCGCCGCACATGCGGATACATTGAAAAAATATCTATTTTTTTTTAAGAAAAAATACATGAAACCTCCCCTCTTCATTTTTAAACATCATCAAAGATCATTCAAGATTGGTTGTTAAAATATTTTTTAATATTGTTATTTCTTGTAAAAAAAAAAATTAATAATAACAAAAAGTAGATAAAGATATCAAATAATATTTTCATAATTTATGAGTTTTGTGTTGTTGTTGTTTTTTACTATTTGGTGTTCCTGTTTCTTTGTTATCAAAAAGTAAAACTTGTTATGACTGCTTGAGCCAAAGTTATGTTTACTGTAGATACATTTACTGGCGATATAATTATTATTATTATTATTATTATTATTATTATTATTATTATTATTATTATTATTATTATTATTATTATTATTA
>QVTG01000029.1:0-99859 GCA_013305925.1 Geotrichum reessii
ATTATTATTATTATTATTATTATTATTATTATTATATTATTATTATTATTATTATTATTATTATTATTATTATTATTCTAGAAATGCACAAAAAATATTAATTGAAATACAATTTTTTTTTGTTTTTTAATTATCGTTCTACTCAATTTTTCTGTAACTAATTTTATTCCAAAGTATTTAAGATTAAACTCGTTTTTTTTTTTCTATTATTTCACTGGTAAAAATCTTCTTGCTGTTCCGCGTCTCTAATTGACTTGAGCACAGCTGCACTCTTTTGAATTGCGGCGAGCACGGTAGTGAGTTTATGATAGAGGGCCATAATTATGTCGTTACGGTTCCACTTGTGGCGGTTTCCCCAGACAACGTCGATGAGCGCCGAGTTAACCTGCTCAAGACGCTCAATCGTAAGATGGCAGGTATGTTCGACAAGATGCTCATAGAACGCCGCAAGCTGGTTCAAGTTTAGCTGGAGCTCAGGTTCGACCTCCAAAGCGTCATCTTGTTCCGAATCTGACTCGATTGTAGTCTCAAGAGAAACGTCAATACAAGACTCAGGCACAGTATCTAATTGGGGAGAAAAGCTATCTTTCTCTTTTTCGTGATCTGCCGATGTAGGCACTTTTGAATTAATCACAGTACTAGCGTTGCCGTTAGTAAAAAAAGGCGAGATCTCCTCAGTAACAATCGTGTCACCCGTAAGTGACGATGCATCTACCTCCTGAACACTGGCTGTTGTCGCCTTTTTTTCAGCCTCCATTGCTTCTTCCAGTTCTTCTTTACGCAGATTCTGACACTCTTGCAAAAATTGGGTATCAGCACTAATCTCGTCAATAAATACTTGTGTGTTAGTCATCATCTCTGAAGATTTCACCAGGCGATCGCGGTCCTGCGACATTTGGGAGTCTTTATAAATTTTGCGCACATCTAACAAAAACTGCTTTGGCTCGGAGTAGTATCCGTTCCACAAACGTTCTTCAATTACGTCAAGATCCATGTTGTAATACTTGCGGCCTGTGGAGGTCTCTAAAATCATGTCGTTATCAGTTTTCGTATATGCTGGCTGTTGAGTGGGTACTAGTTTACTTTCATTAAACAAGTGATAAAGTAAAACAGGATCAATTATGGGCTTTTTGAATTTTTTGTACCGCGTCTTGAGAGGATCCATGATAGCACTCAATTTGATTTTCAGCTTATTTCGTGTTTGCATGTTCTTGCGTTTGCGCTGTCTCAGTTCTTTTTCTGTCGCTGGCTTCTCTGTCTCGACAAGTGCTACCGGCAGCACCTCCAATTTGCGCTTTTTTCGAGTCTCTGGATCGGGAAAGTCGGTTGGCTTAGATTTGATGTATTTGATTAAAAGTTTGAAGAATTTTTTTCGAGCCTCGCTAGTGGGTTGTTTGATTGCTACCACATTTTCTCCCGAATATCCAAAGATTGAATTGACTTGAGTATTAAGCACATCTTCGCCTTCCATCAGTGCCAAAACAAGAATGGAGTCTGTCGGTTTCAAATTTCTTAGGAAACTAATAAAAGTCGATTTTGCTACTGGCGACATCGTGGCAAACCAGCTATCAATATTGGGAATGTAAATCACACTAGGGGTGTGTCGCTTGACTTCAACTAGCAGCTGAACCATCATTGCCTCGGGAGTTTTTGTAGAATCGCTCAAAAGTGTACCCAAGTCAAATGGCTGGATGTGATACCCTTCCAAATGATGCAAGATGGCAGCACCAAGATACTGTTGACCCATTCCAGGTGCACCATGAACGAGCAAACGCGGGCGGAATATTCGAGAAGTCTGAAACTCTCTTGCGGCTTCAAGTCTTTTGAAACCACCATCTTTATCATTAAAGTCCTCCAATAGGGCTTCTTCTAACGGTGTAATTTTTTTCTTTCTAGGTATGTAATTGTCAACCTTTTCTTTCAATTCTTGGAATGCTGCATCTAGCAGCGGTTCGATATGAGTTGGGAGAGGTGATGCATTGGATGCGGTAGACCGTGCTGATGAGGGGATTATCTTGTCAATTGACTTCATAAAGTCGCGGGCGGTAACGTGAATTGTTGACGGATCAATAAGCAGCTTATTTTTTGAAGAATAAATCTGAGGGTATCTGCGTTGAATAGCTGCCAGTGCAGCCTCTGTGCATAGTGCTCGCAAATCGGCACCGCCATAACCCTTAGTTACTCTAGCAATATGCTCGATAAAGTTATCCTCAAGTTGAGGTTCCCATTTGCGTGTATGAATGGAAAGAATTTTCTTACGGGCTTCTATGTCTGGTAGAGGAAAGTAAAATTCACGGTCAAATCTACCTGGTCGTCGCAGGGCTGAGTCAACAGAATCAGGCCTATTAGTCGCACCAATAACAATAACCTGTCCTCTATTGTCCATACCATCCATTAATGCAAGAAGAGTGGAAACAATAGAAGCGTGGATTTGTTCTTGTTTAGAAGAACGAACCGGTGCTAAACCGTCAATTTCGTCAAAAAAGATGATGCTAGGTTGTTGGTTCTTTGCTTCCTCAAATAGTAAACGAAGCTGACGTTCAGCCTCACCTACCCATTTTGAGAGACAGTCAGCACCCTTGCGCATAAAGAAAGTCACTTTTTTTCCTTCTGATGAGCAGCTGGCAGCAAGTGCGCGTGCCATTAGAGTTTTACCGGTACCAGGAGGACCGTGAAATAAGACACCTCGAGGCGGAGTCACGCCAAACCGTTGATAAACTTCTGGATACTTTAGCGGTAGAGAAACCATTTCTTTTAACTGATCAATGTAGGAGTCAAGACCACCAACTACAGAAAAGTCAATATTGGTATCAATGCCTAATGGATCAGAATCAGCCAATTGAGACTTTTTACCTTTAACCGTCGGTCCTGTAATATTCGAGCCGATTGCAGGCTTTAGATCATCATCAGATGAATCGGAATCAAGTACACCTCCGGCAGGTTTTAACAAATTAGAACCAGCTTTTCCAAAAATTGATTCAGTCTCTGCGCCGCCAAACGGACCGCTAGTTTTGAACAACTGTTTGATTGGACCTAGCCTGGGGCGTGGTCCTGGAGTCACTAAATCTATATTTTCATCAAGTGAAGGAGGAGGCAAAATCTGATAATTAACCTCTTTACGGGCTCTCAAATGTTTCCGCGGCGGGCCAGATGAGACATCTTCCTTCAGCTCTGCAAGCTCGTCTTCTAAAGTTTGGGGGCGATTATCATCAAAGTCTGTGTCGTCGTCAAATGCAGAGTCTCTACGACGGCGACGGGTTGACTTACGCAAGCGGGTCTCTCTACCACTTGTTCGTCGTCGTTGTGGTCTTGAGCGACTCTTTTTTTTCTTACGATACGAATCGGTGTCGTCCTCTGAGTCTGACTCTATAAAGTCGCGCTCGTTAAAATCTGAACGCAAGTCATTGACTTCATCATCAAGGTCTTCGCTTTCATCATCATTGCTTGGTTCTTGATATTCATCTTCATCATCATCATCTTGTAAGGGATTTGATGTAGTGCGGTGCTGTTTTTTAACCGGAGACAATCGTTGCAGGCGTCTCAGTCTTTTTGTCGAGACCAATGCATCTTAAAAAAACAAAGATCATTAGCATGCGGTAGTATACAAACCACCTTTAATGTTTGAGTACATACCTGAGTCGTCATTATCTAAGTCGTCGGCTTCAATAGTAGATTTGCGCCGTGCTAGTTCTATAGAAGTAGATGTAAGTCGGTTGAAAAGATTTAAAAGATAGTTGGGGAAAAAGAAAAGAAAAACATACTTTTAGATTTACCAGTTTTGGATTCGTTTTCAGACATAGGATCTGATTCTGATTCCGCATACGAAGGAATGGATCTGTTTCGTGTGGCTCGCACCGATGTACGAAGAGGCTGTTGAGGCTGTTCGTTAGTATCCTCATTTTCTTCATCATCACTATGAATCTGGCGGCTGCGTTTTCGTGATTTAGACATGGTTATGCTATGATCTAGGACTGATGGCTTTTGTTGTCGTTGGAATAAAAGAGGTAACGAGAAAAGTGGTGAAAATACTGAATAAAAATTTTGGATGGACAAAAAAGTTTGAAAGAAAACAAACAAACAAGAAAAAGGAAAAAAAAAAAAAAACCTTTCCCCCTAGTTCAATGATTTAGCTTTTCAGATAGGAATTGAAAAATTGCTGTGACACGATAAAACTTGCAAAGGAACCGACAAAATTATGATCCGGGTATGCAGTTTGTTCGGATTTTTAATCTTTGGTGGCGGCAGAGCGCGTAGCAGAGCTTTCGATGGCTTGTAAAAATCACGGATTGGTTATGTTTTTGTTCTTTTCCACTTTGAGAAGTAATATTTTCCAACCTCCAAAAGAAATCACCAAGTCTAAATAGAATGGGATTGTAGATGGCTTCAGAAATGTGATTTTTTTTTGAAAAAAAAAAAGACAATAACAGAAAGCAAAGAGATACGCGTTGAAAAAAAACTTCTACAAACTAGAAATTAGTTATTTTTCTTTATATCACTTAGCTTAACTTTGATATAATGTATTATTATCCAGTAAAATTGATTCAAATGATAGTGATTATGTCCAGTTTGCCCTGAATATCTCTTTATCTTGTTAAAAGTTCATATTCTGTATTTTTTTTTTTTTCAAGGCGACAAAGGTTCTGTCAGTTTTAACTTCACTGAGAAAGACGACAGAAGTAATTGCCCTTACCCTACGAGGTTAGGGTGTTGCTTTTAGTGAAATCAGTCTAAACCTAAATCGGAAACACTTGTAGTGGCCTTTTCACTGTCGCTTAAGAAAAAAAAACCTGAAAACTTCAGAAAAGACAAAAGCCGTCCTTTCTTTTTTCCTCCATTCTGGCAAATTATCAACAAAACCCTATATTAAATGATCGATCTTTTTTCTGTTTTTACTACTGGTGGCATTGTTCTTTGGAACAAATCTTTAAATGCAGTCTCTCAAGCCATTCCTAACGCTTTGGTTTCAGACATCTTTATTGAGAACAAGGTTAATGAAGATGTCCTGTACCGAAAAGAAAACTATATTGTTAAGTACTCAGTTGTTAATGAGCTTGGCCTGATCTTTGTCGTATGTCTACTCTGATTGCTTCATATAATATTTCTACTTTTTCTAACAAAACTTTGGGGTATTTCTAGTGCGTTTACCAGTCTATTTTGCAATTGAAGTATGTCGATGAGTTTGTCACAAATATAAAAACTATTTTTCTCAATCTTTTCAAAGACCGGATCCGTCAGAGTAAGGCTGTTGGTGATCCCTTCCCTACCGGACTTGATTTTGAAAAGTTCAATAATTTGTTTGATTTGCGCTTAGAACAACTCACAGGCGATACTATGAAACTTGGGTCACAGCGTGATCTGCAAAAGCCTGATACCAGCAGCGCAGATACCATTTCAGAGACTGTGTCTCCCGCATCTACCGCATCTGCCACTCCAGACAGATCTGAAAATAGTAGCCCCGCCGCTGGTCTCTCGCACAAAAAGACACGTCGTGGTGGCAGATCCAAAAACAAACAAGCCTCACTTCTTGAGGAAACTAAGAAGAAAACCGCGACCAAGCAACTGAGAAAATGGAGTTCAGATGGCTTTGCTGAGGTTGATAGTAATGAAGTTCTTGACTACTCCAATACAACCGATTCTGATATTCACATCAGCCATTCCGCCGAAGAGCTTGGTGATTTATCTAATTACGGCTCTACTACAAAGAGCGGGGACTTCATGGTCAAAGAGCTTAACTTATTACTAGAATCCCAAGACGATGAAATGACTTCTAGTAGTGGTACGACCACGGTGTCTAGCAAAGCTTTTGGTTTTTTGAAAAACATAGTGGGTGGCAAGACCATGAGCACTGAAGTGTTACAAGAAACGCTCGCTGCCATGCAGACACACTTAATGAAAAAAAATGTTGCAAACGAGGTTGCTGAGCATATATGCAAAACTGTGGAAAAAAGTCTTGTTGGCTCTAAGACTAAAAACTGGACGTCTGTCGAGACCACTGTGCGCGAGGCTATGACGGAGGCCCTTCGCAGAATATTGACGCCCAATACTTCTGCGGATTTATTACATGAAATTCATGCCAAACTTCGCAACAACAAGAGTCAAAACCGTGATGCGCCCCGCCCATATGTTATATCTGTCGTTGGCGTCAATGGTGTTGGAAAGTCAACCAATCTTTCCAAGATTGCATTCTGGTTGCTTCAGAATAAATTTCGTGTTCTTATTGCAGCGTGTGACACATTTAGATCTGGCGCTGTCGAGCAGCTTAAGGTGCATGTTCGTAGATTGCAGGAGCTTACTGAGCGTTTAGGAAGCGGTGAGGTACAGATCTTTGATGAGGGATATGGCAAGGATGCGGCAGTAATTGCGCAAAAGGCAATTGAATATGGGCAGCGACACCAGTTTGACATCGTACTCATTGATACTGCTGGTCGACGCCACAACGATGAGCGTTTGATGAGTTCGCTTGAAAAATTTGGTAAACTGGCGAACCCCGACAAGATTGTGATGGTTGGTGAGGCGCTTGTGGGCACAGACAGTGTGCAACAGGCCAAAAACTTCAATGCGTCTTTCGGACCTAACCGCAACCTCGATTTTTTCCTCATTAGCAAGTGCGATACTGTTGGTGACATGATTGGTAGTATGGTAAATATGACTTATTCAACAGGCATTCCTGTGTTGTTTGTTGGTATCGGTCAGACATACACCGATCTACGCACACTGTCAGTTGACTGGGCCGTCAACTTGCTAATGAGTTGATCTGTTTTATTTGTTTGTTTTGGCTATTTGTTCCATTTCTTGTTTTTATTTTTACTGTTTATTTTTTTTTTCAGTCAGTTTAATTGGGTTTCTGTTAATTCCAATGAATAATATATCTCTTGGTTCGGTTTAAATTGATGCTTGTAACCCCATGATTATGTGTCATAATGAGATTTATTTCACAATAACCTGTTGATGAAAATTCAAACTCCCATTCTGAGTTTTGCAAAACACTACCGATTTTTAAACGTTTATTATATTTAACACCCAAACTTTGATCAATTAGCATCAGTATATCAACACTACCATTCTTTTCTATGTTACGAGCGTTAACAAATAATACACACCTGCGGGCATTTCAGCTACCCCGGGCCGCTCTTGTATCTCGAACTTTACGTTTTATTACTTCGAGCGCGATCCCACCCCCCGTTAGCGAGATGTATTTGGCAGACGTCAAGGCCCCCATCTGCTCATTGAAGGTACAATCACATTTTGAGGCGCTGCCCACTACACGGGCGCGTAAGTATGCACATCATATGGCGCGGGCTGCGCACGCTGGTACCCGTGTGATTCTGCGCCAGGTTTCAGCAGAAAGTGAGGCGGTCTACGACCTTATCATGAAAATTCATGCACATGTCCAGTCGTCGTCAGCGGCCAAAGGTGACTACTTTACGGTGTTTGAAAATATCGACAAGAAAGATATTCAGTTTTATTTGGACTATGCGAGTCAGTTTTTGAGCAATCTGGGCAACTACAAGTCGTTTGGTGACACCAAGTTTGTACCACGTGTGAGTCGTGAGGTGTTCCGTACGTTGGCGGTAAAGGCCGACGCTGAAGAGGCTTTCAACACTGTTGAGGGTCCATTATACAGTACCACACCAGAAAAAGTAAATCTTTTGGGCCATCTTGACGAAGGCCATGTCACGACGTACTATTCCACTGCCACCGGCGTACCGACTATCACTCAGCGCGAAATTGCCGCTGTTCAGACCGCGGTCACAATCGAGCGCGGTGTGTTGCCTGAAAATTCTACTGTGCACAAGAGTGCGCCTGGAAAGTTCGAATTCCGGATCGCGAGCGCAGAGCCCGCTATTGGTACTACCACTGCTGCCTCATCCTCCTATGAACTTCCCGATGGCCTTGGTCAAGTTTCGCTTGTGTACGGGGCGCACTCGCGTGAGATGGCGCTTGTTGTACGTGAACTTGAAGCTGCTGCTACACATGTCGCTAACGACACACAAGCACGAATGCTTGCGGCCTACATCACGGCGTTCCGGACTGGCAGTATGGAAGCACATAAGCAGTCGCAGCGCGAGTGGGTGCGTGATGCGCAGCCGCTAGTTGAGACAAATGTTGGTTTTATTGAAACGTATCGTGACCCGGCCGGTGTGCGCGGCGAGTGGGAAGGTCTTGTGGCTATGGTCAACGCGGAGCGCACTGCCAAGTTTTCAAAACTCGTACGCGACGCCGAAACTTATATTGAAAAACTTCCTTGGCCGCGCGAGTTTGAGAAAGACGTTTTCACGGCTCCTGACTTTACATCGTTAGAGGTACTTGCCTTTGCCGGTTCCGGTATTCCTGCCGGTATTAATATCCCCAACTACGATGATATTCGTCAAGACGTTGGATTCAAAAACGTATCGCTAGGAAATGTCCTAAGTGCTAAGCAAAATGACTCAGACGAGGCCGTCACGTTCTTGCGCGACTCTGACCAAGCCCTGTACAAGAAGTACCACGCAGACGCTTTTGAAATGCAGGTCGGCGTACATGAGTTGCTTGGACACGGTACTGGTCGCTTGTTTGTAGCTCCTGCTCCCGCTGGGCTTGTACACCCGGGAACAGGAGAGCCTGTTACTACCCATTATGCTCCTGGCGAGACATGGGGTTCTGTTTTTGGTGCCATCGCTGCCAGCTACGAAGAATGCCGTGCTGAGCTCGTGGCCATGTACCTTGCCACGGAGCCCACTATTCTTCAAACATTTGGTCATGACACACCCGAGGCTCAAAGCGACGTTGCATATGCTGCCTATTTGCAGATGGCTCGCGCGGGTCTGCTTGCACTTGAGTACTGGGATCCTGCGACTAATAAATGGGGACAAGCGCACATGCAAGCCCGTTTTTCGATTCTCAAGTGCTTTCTTGACGCAGGGCTTGTGCGTCTGGCCTATACTGATAATGTTGGATTTTCTGACCTCACAATTGAGCTTGACCGTACACAATTACCCATTGCTTCTGGCACCGGACATCCGGCCGTTGCACGCTATCTGCAAGATATCCATAGTTACAAGTGCGCCGGCGACGTAGTCCGTGGCCGTAAGTTGTTTATACATATGTCTGATGTTAAGGCCTCTGGGCTTGCGTCTTTCCGGCCTGTCGTGCTTGCTAAGAAACAGCCACGCAAACAACTTATTCAACCCAACACTTTTGAGTCTAATGCTGGTTCTGATATTGAGTTCCGTGATTATCCTGAGACACATCAAGGTATGATTCAAAGCTTTTTTGATCGTGCTGTATAAAAGAGCTGTGTATTACAAATTGTTTAAAGCATTGCTTTTTTTGTTTGTTTCTATCTTTTATTGTTTTTTTTTTATCAAGATAAGACTTTTTCGACCCTCTTTCTTTTTGTAAATATTATTAGTTTTGGATGCTGTTATTTATAATAAAAAAAATATTTTGTACATATATATTCATTATAAAATTAGATTGGTCTTCTATATTTAAGATATTATTAATCTTGTTGATCGATGTTTATTTATACATTAAATTTTTATTCACAAAATAAATATACTTATACTATATATAAAGTAGTATACGTAGTATATTCAAGTCATTGTTTTTGATATTTTTATTAACTTATCAATTAGAGAAAAAAGACTTGTCTCATAAATAAACAGTCAAAAACATTCAAAAATTATTCAAGTAAATTGAACTTGATGTGGTCTTTAATCTTACGGGTTTTCTTTTTTTTTTTTTTTTGTTTCAAGCGCTAATTTCATTGAAACTGTACTACAAAAACTTTTCACAAATTACAATAAACTTTTGACTGAAAAAAAAAAACTAGATAATATATTTGTATCTTTTATTTCATAAAAATATAGATATATTCATATTTTTTTTCTAATTAAAAAAAAAAAAAAGCACCACTGATTTTTAGAACTTAAGCAATAACGTTCTCCAAAAAGTAGCCAATAATATTACCGGCGGGGTAGTACTCGCAAGCCAGGAAACCACCCCTGCCAGAGCCACAGTCATACAAGTGGCAGCCAACTTGAGTGGTATCCTTCCAAACAACCTGAGTAAAGTGGCCGGTAGACATAGAAAACTGGCCAGAAGAAAAATCGTAGTCCTTGATTTCGTCATACCAGCCCTGGATTGCATTTTCAGCACTAGGGTAGCCAATAGCCAGGTTCTCGCCATAAGGACCACCAGAGTGCGCGAAAACACAGTTCTGATTACTCAAGTAATTTTTAGCATAGTCAGCAAGAGTGGAATTCCAGGTAAGAGGAGGAGCAGAGTGCTTGGCTCTCAAACTGTTGTGGAGATCAGTACATCCAGAGGCAAAAGAGTCAAGTTGGCTAGAGCTAGAGTCAGAAACAGCGGCAGCGGAGTCCTGAACATTTTCAGTTTGAGAATCCTGGGTAGGAGAGGGAGTGGATGTCGAAATTTCCTCTACAGTAGAAGTAGTAGGAGTAGGAGCCTCTTCAATAGTAGAAGTAACAGGAGTGGAGTCAGAAACACTATCAGCAATAACGCTGGTAGTGACAACAGCATCATTGGAAGTAGAAGACGAAGTGGGTGCGGGCTCGACAGAAGACTCAACGCTGCTATGCGTATGTCTGTACGTGTAAAAGCTGAGAGGGCTTATAGTAGAGCTAGCAGGAGCAGGAGAATTGACATTAGGAGTAACAGGGTTACCGTTTTGATCGACGTAAACAGTGGCCTCGACATAGGCAACGTCACCGTTAGAGGTGGGAGAAGCAGCGGAGGGGTCGGCAGTCACAGTAACAACATCTTGTCCCTGGTTTGCAGCAGCAGTATCAGGGGAGGGCACCGGTGCTACAGAGGACTCTTGGCCTGCAACAACTGTTACATAAACGTTTTGAACAGCAGTGACATAGTCAACGTCCTGAGCGGTTTCAATGACGGTGACGACATCAGGATCAGCCACGGGGATTGCAAAAGCAGAAGAAGCCAAGAAGGCGGAAACAGCTAATTGAGAGAATTTCATGTTGATTTTAAAGCAATGTTAAAAGATTCGTAAGTGTAAATATACTGTAATCGGAAAATAGTGTCGAATGGACAAAATCAGATCAAATGAAAAAAAAGTAAAGGAACGACTAGAAAGTTTGTTAATAAAAAGAACGACAAAAAGAAGAAAAGAAGTTGAATAGGCCAGCTATATCAAAAATTGTGGGTTTATTTTGAAATGAAAAAGAAGAAAGAAAGAAAAAAAAAGGACTGGAAATGGGAAATGATGATGATTTTATATTTGTGAAACACAAGGTGTGAGGAATACCAAAAGGGGAGATGAAAAGTAGAAAACTGTGCAGGTGGTGACTTGCAGTGTTTTAACACACACAAACTGGGACAATGCAGGAGAAAAAAAAAAAGGCCCGGTTGCGGTGGTTTACTCACTTACTATTCAAAAAATAAAAAAAAAAAGTAAAATCAATCTGAGAAAGGCGTTAGAAACAATTAAAATCAATTGAATTGCTTACGAAGACAGTGATTCAAAATGTCAAAATGAATCGAGAAAAGGAAATTTAAAAAAAAAAAAAAAAAAAAAAGAGCAGCCTTGAAAATATTTAAGTAAATGTTTCAACATAAATGCGCCCACAAAGCTCCATTTTTTTTTTTCTTTTTATTTTTCGTTCAGTCAAATGCACATTCAAAGTTTTGGAATGATCGTAAAAACTACTTACAAAGTCTATACAACTTTAGTCATAAATTGATTATGTTTAACTTTTAACATGATCAGGCATAGACCTTTCCTGAGTATCAATATTGCTTGAATCTATCATAATATAATGGAATCTTCCAAAATAATGTGTTTTTTTCTTTTTTTTTTCAAGAAAATGTCCTTGTTTAAACTTGTTTTTTCCATGATATTTTGACTGCAATATGTCGAACTTCTAATATTGAAATCTGATATAGACTAAGCAAAATAGAAATAATTTCTTTTCTTTTTCTATGAAATTAGACTCAAACTTTGCAAAATGAAAAAGGGGATTTCATGCAAAAAGAAACGAAAAAAATAAAGTTTGCGACAAAAAAACAGCTTCTAGTATCGATGACGAAACTGAAAATTGAAAGTCTAGACAAAAAGAAAATAATAATAATAATAATAATAATAATAATATAATAATAATAATAATAATATATAATAATAATAATAATAATAATAATAATAATAAAATTTCAAAACAAGAACCACATTTTTTTTTCTATACATTCATCAACGGCCGTGTAATTATCAAGTTAGTCTACCTTTCTCTCTTTTTTTTTTTGAGAGAGAGAGAGAAAATAACAATTTCTCCAATTCCTTTATGTAACTCATTATTTGTTACTGATTTTGCTGTTGAAAAAACTTTTTTTTCCTTCATATCAATGCAACCTAATAATCAGCTCAGTTATTCTCAAAATTCTGTAAAGCTTTAGTTATATAAATATTTTTTAAAAAAACGTTATCATGTTATTCTTAACAATTACCTCTTCAAACAGTGCAATATCAAGAGTTTTGCTTTACAGTGTCTGACAATCTTTGTCATAAAAAAAAAAAACTCAGATTTGTTAATGCCAATAAGTCTAGATAAAAAAAAAAAAAATATGAGATGCTTAATTTTTTTGGTAATAATAATCACCAAAATCTATATGATTTGTCTACATGTAGAAAGAGGGTCTAGGAGAAATTTTGAATTGAAAATTCTCAACATGAAAAAGGTTTTCTTAGCCGCTAAAAGTAGTTTTTTTTTTTTTTTTTTTTTTTTGCTTACTGTTTATAGTTGAAACAAAAATCACCCTGACTTACTGTAAATATTATCATAATTTATTGCTACGGATAGAGTATCCGTTCTTGAGCTTTCGCCCATCAATTCTTAACCAAGTAGCTACACACACACACTACAGAGAAGGTAATTTATAGTTTATATTTTTCATTGTCTGTTGAAACTAAAGATGGGAAGAAGAATGGTTGGACACCACCTTTTAGACAGATTTTTAAAGCAATGTTGCTACAGCAAGCTCCAACAAAAAAGCCTTTTGCATATGTCCTAACTGAAGACAGCAAAAAAAAAAAAAAGAAAAAAGGAAAAAAAAAAAACGGTATCAGTTTATAAACCATTAAACTCACTAAAATATTTCAAGACCATAAAGACGAGACGTAAAGATGGGGAGAAGGGGACTCTATTGAGAACTGCAAGCAAGAGTTGAGACTTGACTGATAGTACTTGAGTTTTCGATTTATATTAGTTTATATAAGCCTGAGAAATAGCAAATGTAAGTGGAAATGAATTACTGATTACAAGTATGTAAGATGATCAAAGTTATCAGTCTTTATACTGAAAAGTTTTTTTGTAAGTGCTAATTTCTGATTCTTATTTTCTTTTTGTTGATAACAATAAGTAGTTTTTTTTTTGAAAATTCTACTACGGTCAATGAGAGTAGTAACAGTTAATTTACTCTTTTTTACATAAAAATATTACAAACAAAAGTATAAACAAAAATATGTAAAAGTAAAACTTATATATCAAAATTCAAAAGCGTTTATACTTATATATATATAAAAAAAAAGAAAACCTTAGCCTTGTAAGCAGATTTTAGTAATATTCTTCAATATTCAATGATGTTGAATTCTGTTTAGACTTATTAATATGACAGCATCCTGTTTGGTAATTATTTTATTTTATTTTTATAAAGTGTTTATTAATATGAAATACTTGGGTGGTTAGCTGTGAGTGTATGTTGGTTTGAAAATTCTCACTACTAAAATTTGAATTCAGGACTTACCAACCTCGTTTAAAGTTGACTTTTATTCATCCATACCACAAAATGTTTTTTAAAGAGTTAAGGCTGTGCCGAGTTGTCTGAGGAATTGATAGAGCAACTCAAGCTGCGGGATTCTCTCTCCGTCCATGTAACCCTTTACAAAGAGAAAAATGTTTCCTTTTTTTTTTTTTTTGTTTCTGTTTGGAGAATCCACATCATCTGGCTGTTGGTGCCCACCCTGATTCAGGGAAGCTTGTGCATGTCATCAATAAGTTGATTTACTGTCATAGTACTGACAGTTACCAAAATCCTCGCATTAGATGCGTTTTCAGGTTTCTTTTTTTTTTTTTCTTTTAATTCGCTCAAGATTAGTTTACAAGAGTATCCTCAACAAAAAAAAAACAAAAAAAAATTTTTTTTTTGCAACTCATTGAAAAGAAGTTCGGTCATCTCGCGCTTAACTAAAGACTCATTGACAAAAAAAATTACCCCAGACTCAGATAACTCTTGGTAATATCTCAAAGAATTATTGCCTTTGACACTTAAACAAGATATTACTAAACCACCAAATCTTGACCTAAACAACAAGCACTGTATTAGGGTTATCACAATATTATTACTATCATGAGTTGTACATATAAAAAAAAAAAAATCTAGTTTACAGTATCTCTATATGAATCTCCAAAGTTTTTTTGAGATGGATAGAAAATTGGGTTTTTTTTTTCGAGTTACATTGTGTTATCAAAGAACGCATAACCTTCAAGATCTGTGCTCTGTTTTATGACCATGCTATTACGGGTTTCGAGGGCCAGCCAAACCACACAGCACCATCAAACTCAGAACATCTGACTAATGAATAGAAAAAAAGTCAACCAGATTTTGGATAATCTGAGATTAGAAGTACTTGACTGCACCGAACGTAAAAATATCTAAAACATAATTTTATGAGAAAGATTTTTTACAATTTTGGCTCTAGTGAAAAGAATGTGAAAATCATGGAAGTTGTTAAATAGATTTAAAATAACGTAATGGTTTATGTATATTACTTACATATATTGATTATTTAAATAGTCATACAATTAAAGAACTATAGATTTATATACAAAAAAACAAGAAAATTCCATATCATGTATAATGCAATGTCAGTCGCAGTCTTATACATAAAATTGTTTTATATCTTGATACCTAATTTGCTAGTTATGGCTTCTTTTTTCTGATCGTATTATACGTATGCAATGGAATCTGCAATGCTGAGGCCGCTGTTTCTTAATTATAAAATAATCGAGTTTTTGTACTATAAACTAATTGAATTAGATAATACGTATATACAAGAAACTTACGGCACGCCTTTTTTCTTTTCTTTCTATTTTTGCTTATTTTGTCAACAAAAAGTTAAGCATTAAAAAAAATAAAAAAGAAAATTATTATCGGAGTTTTACAAACAAAAACTTTTTTTTTTTTCAAAAATTTTTCTACGTAGAAAAATATGATGTCTAGCCGGTGGTTGCTCATTTTACTGTTTCGGAACAAAATACCACCTGTTGGTAACTGCTGTTGATTTGTTATTCTATTTCTAATGTAATCGCGCACCGAGTAATTTTTATTTATTTATGTTGTTATAGTTTGATCTTGTGCATATATAAGTAGGAGAATCAGTGAAATAATTTTTTATGACATAAACCAAAAAAAAAATACATAGCCGGAAATTCTCTACCAGAGTAGATGTAAGAGATAGTGAAATATGAAATATAGATACAAGCCATCTAAAATAGCGCTATAACACGGCAAGAAATTCCAGTCCCTTTTTGCTCTTTTGACTACTCATCCATTAGACTACGTCCACATACTTTTAATTTTTTCATTGTACTATTTTAGTACAAATATTAAAACAAGAGAAATTAAATGTGTTGGAAAACAAACTACCTTTTCATACTACGACCAACAATAATTATTCAATCAAATGCTTTTAATGCGGTTGTAAAATATAATATTATTGACCTGAAGTCTTATCAAGTATACGCATTGACTTCATGACTTTAATAGTTTACTGCTCAGAGATAGCAAAAATAAAAGCATGGTAATATTTTTACAATTCTTTTTCTGTTTTTTACTTCAAAATACAGTTTTTTCACGGATCATAGCCGAATTAACTATATTTGCTAGATGCACAAACCCATAAAACCTAATAGACAATTGTGTAGTTTTTCTTTTTTCTTTGTTTTTTTCTATTGTTAAAACCTTTTTTTTAAAACTATAATGATAAACATTAGCTTTTTACTGTTTTTCTGTAGTTCCGGAGTCGGAGAACAAAAGACTACTGTTTTGAGACAAGTTAGCCGAAATTCCAAATTTTGGGGCCTTTTTTTTTTAAAAAAAAAAACATAAAAAAACCAAAAAACACAAACTGAACTTGAAAATTTGATATAACTAAATATCATTAAGAAAAGACATAATGCGGCAAGAATTCTTTTGAATTTCTCCAAAAAAACAAAAAATTTTTTTCTTAATGTTTTTTAAGTCCATAGAAATTTATTTTATGATATCACAGGCATGTTCAATAACAATTCTCTATAACCATTAAAGTAGCTTTTCATTTCAACATAAAAAATTACTATTTAAAGGTTCAATGGGATTTTTTTTTAGAACATGCTCTTACTTTGGACAGAACGTTTTGCATGTGTAATACTGTTTGAGGATTACGATACAACTGTAAAGCACAGCCCAGAAAGACTAACAGTCAATAATAGTAAAAAAAAAAAACACAAAGTAATAACTAAGAATTTCAAAGTTAGCTGTTTTTTGGAAACCATATGGATTCGCTAATCTATAAAATTTGAGGATATATTATCAATAAAATCGCTCTACATTGATTAGAGTTCCATTATTATTATAGCGTATGCTTGTGATAATTAGCAAAACAGCCGAAACTTTATTCAAGAGAGCTAAAACTGGAGTATAAAGCGGTTTCTAAAAAAGAGAAGCACAACAGCTAGCTGATCGGCAAAAATATTAATAATACGGCAAGTTGCACAGATCGCTGTTCGCTTGTCATACAATGCTATTGTTTTTTTTGTTTTTTTTTTTTAAATGAAACTGTCAACGGAGATAATGCGTAAGAAAACTAAGTATTGGCGCAGCAATACAAGCTTAGAACAATGCTTATTATCTAAGCTGAAGTGCATTGAACAAGACTGGAATTGATAAATTGACTTTATACTTTTTTTATTTTATTTTTATCTCAACTTTTTTCTTTTTTTCTGTCTGCTGCATGCGTTTGTATATTTCGAGATCAATGTGTAATTATCAGTTTTAAAAAACTCACATTACGATTTTACTAAAAAAAAAATAGATTGTGCCACAGGAATTTGGTAATTAGTTAATGCGATTGAGAAACAGAATGAGAATAAATATTTTGAAAAAAAAAGTGACATAAGCTAATGTATTAATTATATGTGACACGTTTATTGGCATTTAAGAGCCATTTTGAAATAACTAAACAAGGTTTGGCTATGATATCATCAAATCTGGCACCGCAAAAATCATCCAAAAAAAAGTAATAATGATAATAAGTTTTATAAATATAAACTAGAAAAATAAATGATTTTATTTGATATAATTCTTTTGAGTTTGTTTAACTTATGGCCAATAATGTCATTTTTTACAATAATTTATGCAAAATCATTTTTCTTTTTTTTAAAAAAAAAGAAATAAAAATACATACATAACACTTTTGACATCATAAAAGTTAGATAAAATGAAACGTCAAAAAGAAAATGATAAAATATTGATCAGTATCTCTGTTGAAAAAGTTATCTTTTTTGTGTCTACTGCGAGTTTTGACAATTGAATTTTGCAAGAAACAAGAGAAAGTATTGCCGCAGCTATCTAGATCAGCCGATGGAGATCCGCCAAAAAAGATTTTCGTATCTTGTTATAGAAAATATAATTTATCAATGTATTTTTGATGGGGACGTATAAAATAAATATGAATTATTGATAAAAAGAAGGTTTTTTTCGAGTTCTCAAAAAAGCTGTGTTTGGGGTATAATCTTCTCAAATGCTGCATGGTCCGGACTCAATCTCCGTTATCCTCTTTTTTAATTACCGAGTATAAAAATAGAATATAAAGTACGTACTTATTAATATGAAGTTTGGAATGCAGAGAATGCACATGCATAAAAGAATGCAATTCAAAATTCTTAAGTCCTTGTCGACATGCATGGATGTTCTATTTTCACACTTTAACTAAAAAAAAAACGTTTAAAAATAGAAACTTACTCAAAAACAACAATAACTTTTTATTGCCGTTTAGGTAGCAAAAAATGCATGAGACTTTTTTTAGTTTAAGCCTAATTTGGCCTAAATACTAGCGATTGAATTATTGCACAGCCCACATGAGCTTGTTCGTCAAAATAAAGTTTACGACATAGCAAAAAAAAAAAAAATAATTTTTTTTTAAGAAGACTCTCGATGACTCCTTTTTTGCTTTTCATTTGACGTGCACTAAAAGTAACATATACTCGCTCTTAATCTATATGACAAATAAAGTTTTCGAGATTCTTCCGATTTTTCCATCTCGAACGCTAAACAATAGTTTAAAACAATGCCTTTGTTCTTTTCATTAGCCGTTCGGCATTTAAGCAAGGGACTTACGTTTTCTTTTCATTTCCTTACATCTATAGGTCTCTCCAGTTATGAAAATTACTTAAATTTTAAAGAAGATCTCAACTAGGGTTTTATTTATGACGTAAACGCTTTTTTCCTCTTACATCTTTAACTCTCTTTCCATCGTCTCTGACTTAGTCGTATTATTTTTCGCTGTCAAAAATAAGAGCCGATATATATTTTTTTTTTACTCAATACACTTTTTTTTTTCTGTTTTCCTTTTCAACAATGTTTTTTTTTTCTCACTTTCCTCAGATTGCATAGGCTTGAAAAAAAAAAGCAGGGGTGACCATAGTGCAGGTATCAGTCCTTCTATTCTAAAAATACATTTTGCGGCCTGATCGCTGATAGGTCCACAGAGTGTTCTATTTTTGTTCTTCCATGCGTAACAGAAAATATTATTGAGAACGGATCTGCCACTAAATTTGATCAAGAGATGATGCATCTTCTATGCTTTTGTTGTAGCATTCTAGACTTTGAATAAGCTGACTAAATATATAATTTTTAGTTGCATGGAAGCATTTTTAGTTTTAAAATTATTATTTGAGTTGTTTTCTAGAAGTCTAAGCCATTAATAGTTATTTGCAATTTTAAGTTTGGGCTTTTTTTTTTAATGTTGCTTTGAGCAATTCCGTTAAGAACCAAAAAACCGCAGCAACTGTAATTTTTCAATCTTTCTATGCATGGAACATACCTTAAACTTTTTTTGTTGGATTAACCTTTCTTTTTTAGTGATTATTTTAGGATCTTTCTATGTTGTTTAGGAAACCTTAAAAAACGAAAGTATATTCCGAAAAACCCAAAATGTTTATATATATATTCCAGACAAAATCTGTTTTTTCAAAAATTTAATTTCAACAAACTTGGTTTTTTTTTTCATCTTCTCCATCACTTGTTATCTTTTCAAAAAAATTATTAAAAGCATTAACATTTGAATAACTTGCATTTTTCATGAACTTAGCAAAACAATCTAATCATTTTTGTTTTTCCAATTTCTGTCATTAGAATTAGCTCTCCCACTTCCAAGCCTTCTTTATGCCTGGATACCCAAACAAATTTCACCAGACATCGATTCCCCCACACCAAAAAGTGACCCCCAATAGTGCTAATACCAAACCAATCTTTACCAAACCTGCTTTTGCAAAGCCATCAAACTTATATCAGCGCCAGAATCGTCTAAACTCATCTACAATGTACGCTGCCATCAGCAATAACAATAACAACAGCATTTCGCCAGTTTACTACTATACTCCCAACACCCCCACGTCATCGTCAAGTCTTGTGTACTCCAACAGTTCTAGTCCCCGCGATCTGCCAATCAGCCCTACAACAATTTACGCCGCACCTACTCCACCTATACAGACATCCATGATAGATAACGGTATGTACATCAACACAGTCTACGCTCAACAACAGCATAGTGAGTACATCACATCTATGAAACCAATCAATATGCAAATGATGTCGTCGCCCGTTGCAACTACAGCACCAACAATGGAAGACATGCCAGCAGTCAAAAACATAGAGTTTGATTGGATTTCAACTGCAAGCGGGCCTGTGTCAATTTCCTCGACCGCTGGTGCTGACAGCGGATTTGTGACAACACCTACAACCGACCAGCATTATAACGATTTTGTGAGCTACCCTCAGCAACATTACCCTTATGAGACCGAAGTCACCACACCCTCCGCCTGGATTTCGACAGCCACCTCAACAGCATCTTTTGATAACAGCATACAGACAACTACAGGCGCGGTGCCGGTCACCGAGCTGCAAAAAAATCACAGCTGCGGGAGTGACCACCTCGACGACGCCTGCGATCACGATCATTACGATACTCACCACAGTCATCATACTGAGCAGGCTTACGAGTGGTATGCGCCAGCCAACCAGATGCCATTAGCTCCGATCAGCAATAACAACTACAACAACAACAACAACAACAACAACAACTGTTGCCCGTCAATAACATCATACCATACTGAGACCCCCACTTCAGCCGTAACAGCAGCGGGGCCAATTTCGACCGTACCTGTTTCTCAGCCTGCTGCTGGCACTGATGACACTGATGGTGACACGCCCATGGAAAAAAAGTATCAATGCCAGATCTGCGGCAAATACTTTCGACGCGACCTGCCGCGCCACGTACGCACACACCAGGAGGAGGGCCGGTTCACGTGCCCCTTCAGCCGCGACCAGTGCCCGCACAAGCGGGGTCAGTTCAACCGGCCGTATGATTTCAAGAAGCATTTGCTGCATGGTCACTTTACGTTTGATGACCAGAAACGGGTGCGGTCCTTTCGGAACCTGCGCTCTAAACTGTCGTTTCCGGGCATGTGTGTCTGTGGCCGCCGCTTTGTGGCGAGTGACTGGCTTGATAACCACGTATTGGGTGGTTATGACCGTTGTCCAATGCTCATCGGTGTCGCGGCTGACCGCCTGGTGCGAAACCGTCATGTTAATGAAAATATTGACCAGTTTTAAGGTTAGAGAATCAAAAATTAAATTTTTTTTTTTTTTGCTCAAACCCTCATTTCAAAAATTTACCAAAATTTGGTAGGTTTTGTTTTAAAACGTATATACTTGTAATTATTTTTTAGAGACGTGATTGCCTGTTACATTTATTTTTACTAATAATGTACACGGCCTTTTTTTCTTTCTTTTTATGAACGTGATGAAATTTTTTTTTTATTCCTTTTATTTTTTTTCTTTACATAATGAATAAATACCGTTTGATTTAATTTTTTTTTTTTTTCCCTCTTGTTTCAAGTGTTGAGAATCATAAAAAAAAAGAGATTCTTGAGTGAAAAAACGCGACCAGCAAATAGAGCCGTTATCTATGAGTCGGCTTGCTAGGGAGGGAAATGTAGATAATAAAACTGATCAAAGAATGAGAGACGAATGCCAATAACACATCGTTTTGAAAAAACAGAACTGGTTCATTTTTTATTTATTTTTTTTGGTTCGTGTAAAAAGTAACCATAAAGTGTAGTAGGCCAATTAACTAGACTTTTCTCTTGAATATTATCGTTACTAAAGTCACTTTTATCAGTGCAAAAGATACTTGTACTTATCCACCGTAAAATTAAAACATGGGACTTTCAAAAAGAAAAAACCAAAATAAAAAAGAACACAGTTGAATCAGTATCGATGCCGTTTAAAGTCAAGATTTGACGTGCCGCTATACTTTATCCGTTTTTTCATATCTTCTGCTATGTTGCCGCTACTAACAAAATCTTCTTCCAGATCGTCCTCTTGATCGCTTTCAGAGCTTGCACTATTGGCACTAGTGATGCTTGCCGTCATTATATTGTTACTATTGCTACCGTTGTTATTAAAGTTGCCGTGGTAGTGATGATGATGGTGATGAGAGCCAGGCATAGCGGAGCTCAGGATCGCGGACGGATCAAAGTTGAACAGATTGCCAGAAAAAGACTGCACAGTGGTGGGGAGTGGGTTCTGCATGTTGAGCGTTGCAACATTGTCGGGTGCGTGAAAACTAAACTCTTTGCGTTCCGCGGCCGCCTTCTTGGCGGTGCTGGCAAGTACTGCTTCGGCCGATGTTGGTCGTGATGTTGGGGAATAATTGTGATTCTCACTTGTCATAAGCGACGTTGGCGCTGATGGTACTATCCTACTATTACCTTTGCTGTTTTTATTGTTGCTGTTAGAGGTTCTGTTGTTAATACCGGTACTATTGGCGCTGTTGGCATTGAAATCCTCTTGTTTCTGCAGCGCCCAGGCCAATACCTCGTCCGCATTACGGGCACCACTGCCACCATGAGGGCTAGAAGTCATAAAATCAAGAAGATCCTGAATTGCGGCAAGATAGCCCTGCTGCCGGACAACCGCTTGCTTTGCGCCCGATAGTTTGTACAGTTTAGTGACGGCACACGCGGCCGTCTTGAATTCGCTAATGATACTGGAATCAAGCTGAGCCAGTTCCTGGGCAGCGCTAGCCTGTGCTGGCAAATCAGAAGAAAGTGAAGAAAGATTGTCCATATGTGTGTGTATATTTTGTGTGATAATAAATGGTATTAGTTGGTTAAAAATGTCCCGATTAATGTGTATCGGCTTGATAATATTCTGTGATGATCGTTTAAAAAAAGAATTTAAAAAAATTTAAAAAAAAAAAAAATTTATTAAACGTTTCAATTTTAGGGTAGTGGTTGATTCTGATAATAGATATTCCGCAAAATAACTGCTTGTGAATAGTTATCAAAAGAATACCATTTTGGGAAATTAAAAGGTTAGGGTTGAACCTCATATGAGACTATACACATGCACATTTAAAAAAATGCCTCTCTGGCTATTACTCTTTCAACATAAATTTCTCCATGATTATTCACTCGCTCCCCTTTATTCCTTTTTTTTTTTTTTTTTTTAACCGCATCAACCGCAATTCATATCACCAAAACCAACTAAAGACAACAACAAGAAAATGTTTAAAGGTGCGAAAAAAGCCATTGTGCGGGCTCCACATCGTTTTATGGGGTCCAAATCAATTGAAGATAGGATCATTATTGAGTGGACCAAGGATTTTGAGACCGCAAATCGCGCTTTTGAATTGCTTGCTCTTGAGGGTAAGAACTTTAGGAAGGCCTGGCATGAGACCGTTACTAGCCAAAATGAGGTGGCATCGCGTTTGATTGAACTGTACAATCCAATCGGACGTGAGGAAGCGCAGGACACTTATGCAATTGTACAGGAAACACCACCTAGTCAGCTCGAGGCAGTTACGGCGTACGTAGAAGTCACTAAACAACTTGAGACACTGCTTTTACCCAAGGTTGACGAAACCGAAGCTCGACTGCAGAAGCGCTGTGTTGAAATCCGTGAGTACCTCAAGGCGGTATCCAAGGCGCTAACCAAACGCGAGCATAAAAAGCAGGACTTTGATCGGTTTTCAAACAATGTTGAAAAACTACTGAAGAAGACGGACCAGACTGAGAAAGAACAGCAACAACTAGCCAAGGCAGAGCAAGAGCTAGATGCAGCTCGCGAAGTATTTCACATGCAGGACCAAAAGGTCAAATCGACGATTCCGTACGTCCTGAACGTGGTATCGGAGTTTTTAAACCCGTTGACGGCGCAGCTGTATTTGGACCAGCTTGAGGTGTACAAGATGTGGCGCGAGACACTGCACAAGTTTGCACAGGAGCAGGGCCTGCTGGTGCGCGATGACAGTGATTACGTTGAGATTATTGAGAGCTGGGAGAATCGGTTTTTGACAGTGCAGCCCCAGTGCGAACAAGGCCTTAAGACACTCAAGGATGGCAAGACGGTGGGTACGCCGATGCATGTGGATAAAAGCGGGCCGAACAAGATTGAGGCGATTGCCAACAAGTCTGCGCACAAGACGAGTGAGCTCGCGCACAAGGCGGTGGGAAAGTCAACGGCGCCAGAGCAAATCAAGTTTTCGTCAGCGCAGGGATTTTTCACAACCGAGGTGGATTTATTGACAAGCAACTCCGATAGCCTGAGTGTAAATACCAATAGTCCAGGTGGTAGCGCGAATTCTGGTGGACTGAAGAATAGCCCAATCGAGAAGGCAGGACCGTTGTCGCCGCAGGGCTACCGAAATGGTAGTCAGTTTGGAGTTGCGGCGGCTACTGGCGGGATGCTAACAGGCGCGGCCGTGCGTAGTCCAGTGACGGGCAACTTTACAGGACCACCTGCGGATACAGAGCAGTTGAGAACCAGGGTGCGCGCGTCTATGTCAAGTACGGCGCGAACGCTGTCACCTACACCATCTGCGACGATAATTGCCGGAGGCGCGAGTGGTGTTGCCAGTGACGCAATGTCTAATGCTACGATAGAAGAAGAAGTGAGCCGTGAGGATGGAGATTTCATCAGCAGCAAACTGCGTCAACAACAGCTACAGCAGCAACAACATCAACTCCAACAGCAGCAAAACTATCCCAAGCGGATTCCGGCGGGCAGTCATGAGGAGTATGGGCAGGCGTTGTACACATTTAGTGGTAACGAGCCCGGCGATGTTGCGTTCCGGGCTGGGGATCGAATTAGGATTTTTGACCACGGAGATGAAACAGACGACCAGTGGTGGTTTGGACAAACCGCGGATGGCCGAGTGGGGCTGTTTCCTCGAAACTATATTAAAGTTGAGTAAAAATAAAACAAGATTTTTTTTTACATTTTTTTTTTTCCACAAACAAGGTTATAAAAAAAAAGGGTGTGAGGAAGGGAAGATCACGATCTGAATTATCACGATGGCAGATATTAAGGAACCACAAAACGTAAACAAAATAAAGCGGCTATTAGCAATATGAGAGAAAAGGAGGGGTGATGTAATGAGGAAAGGAGGGGGTGAATAGAAAGATATTATTATCATTATTATTATCATTATTATTATCATTATTATTATCATTATTATTATCATTATTATTATCATTATTATTATATTATTATTATATTATTATTATTATTATTATTATTATTATTATTATCATTATTATTATATTATTATTATTATTATTATTATCATTATTATTATTATTATTATTATGACGGACAAAAATAATAATAAAAAAAAAACGGTTTTGAAACTTTAAATGACTAACTTTTGCTGCTGGTTTTACATTTTGTCATCTTTAAACATTTTTTTTTTCTTGATTTAATATTGATTATACTAGAATTATATGTATTACTGATTAAAACAGCTTCAAACATATATAGAAAATTGTCCTTACCTCAAACATATATTTATTTATTTATATACAATAAAATTGAAAAAAAAAGAGAGCAATAAAGCCGGTTAAAACAAAAACAGATCAATATATCAAGTATAATGTTTTAGTGTACAAAAGTTGAGAGGAGGTTTGATAATTTTAAAAACAAAAAAAACAAAAAAATTAGTCTTTTTTTAAAATTGCAAACATTAATGAATCATTTTAACGTTGCAATCTTTCTAATAAAAAAAAAAAAAAAACAAAGAGCAATGATTAAGCCATCATAAAATAAATAGTATTATGATGTTAATCAATATCATTAGAATAGTGGTTGCTGTCAGATCAAATTCAGTCATTATTCAAATGCCAATAAACAAGCCATATGTATTGGGATTGTTGATATTACTGACGGAAAAAATAAAAACAAAAAAAAAATATTTTTTGGCAGGTACAAATCATCGTGTAACAACCTTGTTTTGGCAAGTTTTCATGTCAAAAAAAATATTATAAAAGTTTTATAATAATAACAAAAAAAAAAAATTTTTTTTTTAATATTTAACTCATTCAAATCTACAAAAAAAAATATTTTTCTTTTCTTCTTTTTATTATTCTTCTTCATATTTCGTTACTGTTATTATCACCTCCATCGCATTACATATACTCATCTTAAAAAAGAAAAATGGCTTTCATCTCATCTGAACCTTCTTCTACGGCCACGTCCCCTTCGCTCACAGCCCAGACTCCTGGCTCTAATCCTACATCTGTTGAGTCCTTGAATAAAAAAAATCCTACTATTCTGTATGCCCCCGGCCAGCATGAAAAGGCGGCTACTGCTATTCCCAGTCGACCTTCGTTTATTCTCAAAGGTCCCACCTCAAAGAGAAACTAAAAAAAAAAAAAAATTCAGCAAGTTAAGATTTATTGTTGATTTATGAATTTTTTTTTATTTATTTTTTCATTTCATGTTTTTCTTATTTATTTCTTTCAATGTTGTTGGTTGTTAACAACCAGTGACGTCGCATTTTGCTCATACACTTTTTTGCGGTAGTAAAAGTCAAACAGATAATCTTCAATCTCGGGATCAGGTGTTTCTGTGATATCCAATACTATAACTGGGTTTGGTCGCTGGGGGTTTGGCTGTTGCTGCGGTGCGGTTCGTGCAGGCAGATCTGGCATTTCTATATCAACAGCTGGTTCTATCTTCGAGGATTCTGGGTGTTGTTGCATTTCTACATAAAAGTTGTCTTTATAAAAAAAATAAAAAAAATAAAAAATTAATACAATGTACTTAATAAAAAGTAACCGCACACAAAAACAACCAATTTATTATTATTTCAATTATTAAAAAAAAAAGTAGTATTTTTTTTTCTTTCGAGAAGCTTTTGGCTCCAACATACTTTTTTTTTTTTAGGTTGATATTGGTAAATTGATTGCGCGTTTTTTTATTTTTTTTTTTTTTATATATTCAAAATAAAATAAATTCGAACGCGTATCTCGAGGAATCTTTTTTTGAAATTTCTTCTTTTTTTTTACTTACGTGATTTATGATCATGGCAAGTCGATATTAACGCTGCTTTGTGTCGTTTTGTTGTAAACATTTCTTGTTGTTGTTGTTGATCAAAATACCGCTTGCGTGGGCCAAATGGTGGCGGCGCGGTTTGTACAATGTTCAACACATTTGCTTTTGACATGGTTTTTTAAAAATAAATAAATAAATAAATAAATAAATAATAATGAGTGTTTGTTTAAAAAAAACAATAAAACAGAAAAAAAAAAATCAAGAAAAATAAAAATGGAAAATGAAAAAAATAAAAAAAATTTCATCTTTTTTTATACCTTATGAAGCTACCTAATTAGGTTTGATGTGCGGCGCGGTTAATTCACGTGATCTGAATGGTGATGTGTTGTCCTAAATTGTCAACGGGAAAAATTTCCCAGCAACAGCAATAGCAATGATAATAATAATAACAGCAACAGTAACAATAATACTAACAACAACAACCCAAAAAAAAAACCCAACCAGCCCCACGAATCAAACCAGCCTTCTCTTCTTTTTTTTTTTTTTTTAACATCACCATCATCAACACTAGTCGTTTTAATTATTATTAAAAAAAAAAAATAATAATTTGTGACCACGCAATTATCTATTAATCTCTTTTTATTTTTTTCTTTTCTGTTTGAACTACTCAAACCAAAAGTTCATCGACTGTATCTGTGATTCAGCCATTGGATCACTAACATCAATTAGTTTTATTATCACTATATACCTTTTTTTTTTTTTTTTTTTTTCCCTGAATCATGGTCAATTCTTTAACGCTTTTTACTAGCGCGTGTTTGCTTGCTGCTGCTGCTGGCAGTGTTGCCGCCGATACCCAGGACCCCTTTCTACGCCTCGAGTCGTTCCCCCACTCGCTTAAGCGCCCGTTCCTCGACAAGTATATGTCGTCACGGTTTTACGATTACGGTGGCAGCACGCTGATCCGCTCCGACTCGTTCATCCGACTAACTGGCGACCGGCCCGGCGAGTCCGGCTGGCTCTTCTCTAAACTACCGGCTCTCCCCGTCAACTTCCAGGTTGAGTTTGATTTCAAGATCCACGGCCAAGGTGCTGCGCTCTACGGCGACGGTTTTGCGTTCTGGGTCACCACGCACAAGGGCGAAGGCGGCCCCGTGTTTGGCTCCAGTGACAACTTTGAAGGCCTCGGCGTGTTTTTCGACACGTACAAAAATAATCGACCGGGCAAGTCGTTCCCCTACGTCATGGGCATGCTCGGCGACGGCCGCACCAGCTACGACGCCGCCCACGACGGACTCGCCAACGAAATCGGTGGCTGCTCTGGCCGCGGCCTGCACAACCCGCGCGACATCTCTCGGGCCCGCGTCACCTTTGTGCGCGGCAAGTTCCTCTCGGTTGACATTGACGCCAAGGGCCAGAACAAATGGCAAAGTTGCTTTGTGATCACTGACCCTGCCAAACTGGAGTTGCCACGTTCGTCTTACATGGGATTTTCAGCCCGTACAGGTGAGCTCTCTGAGAACCACGACTTGCATCGAGTCCAAGTTTTTTCTTTGCGCAACCCGCCGGCGTCTTACGCTGACTTGGTCCGCGCTGATGCTGGTGATTTTTCTGGTTCTGCCTACAAAGCTGGTCAAAGCCACAGCAGCAGCAGTAGCAGCAGTAGTAGTAGTGGATTTGGTTCTTGGTTATGGTTTTTTGCCAAGATGCTATTAGTCTTGGGTATCGTTGGTGCCGTTGGTGTTGTAGGCTACGGTATGTACGTGACCAAAAACAACAAGAACAAAAAGAAGGACTATTATCTTTAATCAACTATAGAACAGTATCAAAAGGAAACACTGTTTTTTTTTCTTCATAATGGCGACATGAACGACTATTGAAGTCGATGTTGGTCATCTTGTGTTGATAACTGTCAAATATTGGTTTTCTGATTATTATTATTATTTTTTTTTTTTTTCTTTTTTGGTTCTTACTTTACAAGCAAACTCTGATGTGTCTACGATATCCATGATCAAACACGAGCAATAAATAAAAAGGATTAACGAGGTTTATGTTTTATATAAATGAAAAAGAAAAAAAAAAAGTCTATACATGTTCATTAAGGATAATATACATTACAAAAACCGAATATTTTTTTTTTATCTTTTTTTTTTGTTGTCAAAAGACTTAGAGCGTGAGAGTCCATTCGTGGCTCTCAATACCATAAATGGAACCCCTAATACCAGCCAAGGGCGTGGCGCGCACACGCTTGAACCCAGCTTGCCGCAGCAGTTTTTCAGCCGAATTGTGACCCGTTACAGTCTCAGCTGTAATCTCCACGCCAGATGTGGCATTGTCCAAAGGCTTATACTCTTCTTTAACGGTCTTGATAAGTAATGTTAGCAAGTCGCAGCCCAGGCCAGTATTGCGGTAGCGCTTGAGGGTGGACCAACCTAAGATTTTGATCTCAGGTGCCGCAGAGTCGGACTGGAAAACCCGCGCGGTGATGGTGCCTACCACGAGACTGTTATACACATATGCAAACGAGTAAAACTTGCCACCAGCCGCTGTGTTCTCATCATCCGTCTTCTTGTCAGCCTTATTGTCGTTTTTTTTCTTAATCTTTTTCTCATCCTTGCTGTTGCTGCTACTACTAGCGGGTTGTTCAAAGTAGTCCTCAACCTGCATAGACTCAGCTGCGCTCACTTCGCGCTCGTTAAGCCTGCCAACAAGCGACAGCCACGCAATAGAAATACCACAGGTCGAAATGAGAAGACGACCATAGTCCGGCCAGAACCAGTGCGCAACGACAGCAAGCACAAGCACATAGCTGCCGATCGTAAGGGGATGGAACAAGACGTGGTTGTTGAACAGATTCTGGACCTGCGCCTGAGCGTCTGTAATCAGTTTAAACGCCTGGACCTCCTCAGCGGGAGTCAAATCCTTGGCAGGGATCAAACGCAGCGTGGATGACTCAGGTGCTGCAGCAGCCTGGGAATTGCTGTCATTACTTGACATGATGTGTGTGTGTGTCAAAAAAAAAAAAAAGAGATTGATCCTAGCGGATAAACAAATTAATATGGAACAAGTTGTAAAAGTATACAACTGAAAAAAAAAATCAATGAAAAAAGAAGCAATTAATTAAGAATATGAAAAAAAAAAAAAATCAGGATAACAGCTTTTTAAATAATAGGATTGCTTTTATTTTTTATGAACGGTTAGATCTGAAAAAAAAAATAACAACAACAACATAACTCATACAAAGAACAACAACAACAACAATTTTTTTTTTTTCAAGAAAATGGGTTATTGACGTTTGGATGCGCACGTGCCGCACCAACAACCAATAGCAATCATGTTCCTAGGGTCGTGAGACGGTCAACAGGGCGACAACAAAACAGAAAAAAAAAATATGAAAAATTTAAACTATTAAATAAATGAAAAAAAAGGGGAGTCTGTTAACAGTAGAAAAGAAATATAATAATCATTCGCATACGTGTATTACATGTCAAAAAAAAATAAAAACTAAAAGTAAAATAATAATTACCAAATATTAAGCCCTAAATGGAAAATACTAAATGCTAAATACTAAGCATCAAATAATAAATACTAAATTGTTTGTAATATTCCCATTCACTCTTTTTTTTTTTTCACACAAAACGTTAACATTTACTGGTTTTTCAGATCAACTGAACCCCTACTTTCTTACCTCACCCTATGCTACAAGCCCGCAATACGAAAAGGGCACTGATAGCAGCCCGGATCTCGTGGCTCGGGAAAGCAGCTGCACCATACCATGTACTGGCAATTGAGACCTCTTGTGATGACACAACCGTTGCACTTATTGATCGGCCTCCATCCGGCTCACCGCGTCTGATATCCCACGTGAAACGGTCGCTCGACAACACCAAAGCCGGTGGTATTATTCCTCTCGACGCCCGTAATTTTCATCAGCAAAATCTTGCACCTATGGTCAGAGACTTGTTTTCTCAATATAACTCGATCCCCCGCGCTACTACCGCTGCGAACGAATCACAAAATGAGACAGTTAAGATTGACTTGATCTGCGTTACACGTGGACCCGGCATGATTGGATCGCTCTCCGCCGGTTATAACTTTGCAAAGGGACTTAGTGTAGCGCTGGATGTGCCGCTAGTTGGTGTGCATCATATGGTCGGCCACCTACTCACGCCGCGGTTCTTTCAAGCGCCTACAGATGCCAGCGCTGGTCGTCCTAATATACCCCAGTACCCGTTTTTCTCACTGCTTGTAAGTGGTGGCCACACAATGCTTGTGCGCTCGGCTTCACCTACAAAACACATCATCCTCGCCAATACCGTCGACATTGCCGTCGGTGACATGCTTGACAAGTGCGCTCGAGAGCTTGGCCTTACCGGCAACATGCTGGGCCAGGAACTTGAAAAGTTTGTCAACTCCCCCCCTGCAGCTGATGCTGCCGCCAATCCTGAAACTGCCGCGCAGCTCGCGGTTGTGGATACTATCCGGTTCCCCAACCCACTCCAAAATAAATCTGGTCGTGCCGCCAACGTCGCTGCATACTCATTTGCCGGGTTTATCACATCGTTGCGTACTGCGGCTGCAACAAAGTTTCCAGGCAATTTGACATCCGCCGCTGAGCTCGACAAAGAGACCCGTCGCGCGCTGGCACTTCGCCTTCAAACCGCTATTTTTACGCATCTTGTTTCAAAGACAGCGCTCGCACTACGCATATATTTTGATGAGCACCCAGATGAGCTGTTGGCTAGCCAAAACACTCCCGTGGATATCGTTTGTGCTGGCGGTGTCGCGTCTAACCTGGTACTACGTGCTATGCTTGAGGCAGAGCTTTGTAAGCCTCCCAAATTGAGTAAGAAAAAGCGGTCATTTGCTGAATCTGCCACTGTTTCTGATACTACTACTGCTACTACTACTACTACTACTACTACTACTACTACTACTACTACTACTACTACTACTACTACTACTACTACTACTACTACTACAGCCGCCATAAAACAACATTTACAACCCAAATTTAGGTTTTATTACCCAGCACCCAAGTGGTGTACCGACAACGCGCTTATGATTGGGTGGGCGGGCATCGAGTTGTGGGAAACCGCACGACTTCATACTGACCTTTCGGCTCTTCCCACTGCTAAGTGGCCGATCGAAGAGGTTATTGATATCGACGGGTGGCTCCCCCGGGTCGACTAAAACTGTATATTTTATAGATTTCCTTTTTTATTTTTTCTTGTTCATAGCATTATTATATTGTACATAAATATCATCACTGTTTTTTTATATATATAATCATTATCGTCTGTTCACGTAATGTTCAAAAATATTCATACGATCGTCAAAGTAAGTTCGAAACATTCCCATAGACAGCGAGCTGAGACCCAGGTCAACGCTACCAAGATCCATGAGTTCAAGTGACAGTATCGCCGAGTCGAGATCTTCCGGTTTGTCAAACAGCTCCACATCACTACGACCTTGACCTATTGTCGTACTTGACTCTCGTCGCTGTCCATTTAGTTGGTGGGGACTAGTGCCCCCCGATGATGATGACAGAGGTGAGGCCACCACTGTAGACGAGCAGCTCGACGGTGAGCAGTCGCTGACGGCCGGCATATACGTGCCTGCCATATCCATTGAAAAATTACGGAATGACGTCACGAATATTTCGTCCACGCTTTCTGGTAGAGGCGGCACCAGCGGTGTTGCGTTTTTCAGAGGGTCTGCAAACAAGAATTTTCGGTTCAACAAAAACTGTCGTTTCTTGAAAAATTTGATAATCTTTAGTGGGTATTCCAGCCGCACCTGAGTCGTTTTGGACTCTGTCAACGTAATACAAGTCTCTGGGCTTACCAGATCAATGGGCCCAATAAACGAAAACTGAAACAAGTACCGGGCTTCTGGCATGATTGCATCCAAAGCCCTGGTGACCGCATGATAGTAACTATACAGCACCAGCGCGCTTTCCTTATTGCTGCTGTTCATACTATCTAGGTTTAGCGCCAAACTGGGAAAGCTAGTTATCCACTCGCGCATAAAGTTGAAAATACTAGACGGGTCGCGCGGAAACCGACAATTTTCGGACACAACCTCAAAGCTAGTCTTGAAAAATATATCCATTCTAGTTACAAAGTCAATAAGAAAGTCGTATTCTTTTTTCAGAACCGGGTCCAACTCCAGCTGTTTGTCCTCGACCACAAGATCTTTGATACTCTGTATCAGCTCTGCAAAAAATGTGTGTTCATATGGAGGATGTAAAATGTTTTTAATAGCTTGAAAGATAGACTCAGTCATGCATAGTGCCATCTGCGTTGTGGAGCTAACAGACTGTACTTTCTCAAGTACGGCGCCAAGCCCGCGAGTCAGTGTTATGTAACTTGCAAAATCTCCCTCACGTAGAAATATATCCCATGAAAGAATGAGAGAAGAACTGAGCAAAGCATCTGTATTGGTTGGCGATACATTCAGCAAACCTTCTTGAATTTCACGCAACGCAATAGCACGGTGTCGGTCTGAGTAGATCTTTTCAACGTCCTTGTTGCTTTTGATGCTAGAAAAGCTAAACGAAAACGCGAGAAGCGCATGATACAGACACGTATGGTGAAAAGCCAGCGCTATCGTGTTGTTCATCCAGTTACTGTATGCATTTTTCATAAAATCTGTTTCAAATCCCTGTCTAGTAATAGCGACTGTTGTGTTCATGTTGCGGCGTTCCAGCTTTGGTAAGTTGTTGAGTTTTTCTGTCAGTAGAAGCGGCATCTGCGACACCAGCTGGGCGCCAGCTGGTGCAGTTTTGTCATGGTTAATACTTGTGGAATCAAGTAAAGCATTAACAGCAGCTGCACGACTAGCTTCGCGTTTTTTAATATGTTCTTTTAGTTGTATTTCAGTATAGTAAGAGTATGAACAGTCAATGTTGCCCCGTTTGCATTGGCCACAGACCGGGACTTGCTCGTCGCATTTAATACGGCGCTTTTTGCATTTTTGACAGCCAAGGTGAGATTTTTTGTGAGCACGTCGCAAGTGCACCTTGCGGACCTCGCCATTATCGTCAGTGACTATCGTATACTTGGGTTTAGACGGCATTCTCGTCTTTGTCATAGATAAATGTAGAAAAAAAAAACCAATGATACTTAAAATAAAGGAAAAAAAAAAAAAAAAAATAAATTTTTTTTTTTTTTTTTTTTAAAAAAAAAAAAAAAAAAAAAAAAAAAGCTTCTAGAGCTGTATGTTACCGTTATGATTGCTTCTAGTTTGAGTTAGATCATTTGGGTCTACATAAGATTATGTAATGTGGTTTAATATGAAAAATAGACTCTTATAGTAGATGTTATACGAGTATAAACATACATGTAGTTCTTGATATTGTTGTTATAATGCCTTTAAAACTACCTTAAACAGATTCAATTAGTAATCCTTAAAACTAAATACTGTCTAGTTATTAGTTGCTGCTTTCACAGCAGCAAGAACGTCAGCATGGATGCTCTTGGCGGCTGCAACGACTCCCTTATTGTTCTTCAGGGTCCGACCAATGCCAAAGTCGAGCTTGTTGCCAAACATGTCGGTGACAACACCGCCAGCCTCGCGGATCAACACGTTGCCAGCTGCATGGTCCCATATCTTTTCTTCGTAAGTAGCACTGACAGGTAGACGCAAATAGATATCACCATCACCACGCGCAATACTGCAGTATTTGGCCTGAGAATCCATTCGGACACTGGGTTTAGTGATGCCGAGAGCCTGTGCAATTTTGGCTTGAGTGTCGTGTGAGCTGTGACCAGCCTCGACACTTTCGCAAAATGTCGCATTTGCAGTGCTGCTGATTGAATTAAACTCAATTTTGGTGGAGCGTCTGCCGTCGATAAACAACGGTGCCTGGAATGCACCCTCGTTTGCAATCGCGGTAAAAAGAACTCCCTTTTCGGGGGCTTCGCTTTTGGACTTATAGTCAATGGGCAAATTAGGGCAGCCGATGGCACCAACAACAACCTCAGCGTCAACCGCAAGCGCAAGGCATACAGCATACTGACCCTTTCTTAAAAAGCCTTTGGTACCGTCAATGGGATCGAGGGCCCACATGCGACCTTTGGGGCCCCCGGGATAGTTACCCCAGTCAATGGCATCCATCATTTCTTCAGGAGTCTCAATGCTACCAATATCGTTGCTAAACGTGTCGTGAGACGTGGCCTCCTTGACAAGATTCCAAACCGTTTCACGAAGTTTAGGATCCTTTCTCAGATCATCAGCGTCCTCCTCACCAACAACCTTATCATTTGGGAAAACATGCTTAAGGGCACTGATAATCACGGCTTGGGCACCAAAGTCTGCGATTGTGACTGGCGATTGATCAGGTTTTGTGATAGAGTTGATATCGTGGGAATCAGCAACCAGCTTGGCAAGTCTGGAAGCGCGCTTTACAGCAAGTTCAGCAATTTTTCTTTCAAGAGTAAAAGACATTGTAGGCGTTGGGTGCTTGACGTGAATGATGTTAAAATTCCGTTTAATGAAAGAGCGGGGCAGGAGGTTAGGTGTGAATCATTGTGGATTGTGGCTAATCGTGGCTAAACCAGCTTTTTTTTTTAAAAAAAATTTACCAAGCACGTCATAGCACATACAATCAAATAACACTTAGTTTATAAATAATAGGTTTTATTTTAATTTAACAAAAGATTCAAATCCTATGTTTTATTACTTTTTTTTATTTTATTTTATTTTATTTTTATAAACAACTAGTTTGTCAAATTGTCCTCTTGTTGAAAATACCATCGTTCCCAGAACCCCACCATGGAAGCGCATGGGTTAATATAGTCTTACTGCGTAAAGTGATCATCAGTGGTCGGTATTGCACTTAATGGTTATGCATGATTTCAAAAAGAGCCAACGTTACTGGTATTGCTTACTGCTAAAAGTTTTATGTGTGTTCCAGATAAGGCTATAATTTGTATCTTTATTGTTGGTGTTGATGTAGTTGTTGGTGTTGTTGTTAGTGCTGTTGATGATGTTGTTAGTGTTAGTGCTGTTGTTGTTATTGTTGTTAGTGCTGTTGATGTTATTTTTATTGTTGTCAGTACTGTCTGTGTTGTTTATGTTGTTGTTAGTGCTGTCTGTGTTGTTAATGCTGTTGTAGTTTTAGTTGTTGTTAGTTGTTATTAGTTTTTGACATCCTTAGAATAACTCCAAAAAATAAACAAAAAAAACAATCCTCTTTTCTTTCATTTTTTCTCTTTTATCTCTACTTTAAACCACCGCTCTATTTTCATCGGCACGGTTGCCAGAAAACAGCTACAAACGTTAAGCGTTTATTTTTACACTTTTTTAAAAACAAATAGATATCTTTTTTTTTTTTTTTGTTATATAGGCCTGAATCAAAAGCCTAATGATCAGAGTATGCCCTTTTTTTTTATCATCATCTTCAGAAACTTAAAATGATTGTCTAAGCTGCTTTGCACTAATTTTTGTCATGTTCTAACATTAGACTAGGGAATAAGGCGTTCTTTTAAGGGTGACAAGCGCTCTTCGGCGGATAACGGTACCGTTACGCCTAATGCTCCCTCTCCTACACACTCCCACAATGGTCATTCACCTGGTGTACTATCGCCGCCAAAAAACATTGCAACTACACCACCAAAGAAGATCATTCGTGCTCTGTATGACTACACAACTCAGGGACCAGGTGAGCTGCGATTTAGAAAAGGTGACTTTTTATACGTGACGGGTTTTGAAAACTCAACTGAGTGGTATGAGGCTTACGACCCACCTTCTAATTTACTAGGTATGGTTCCGGTTTCGTACTTTGAAGTTGTATCTAGAAAGGACTCTATTCCAACTATTCCATTACACACAGCTGCGGCCGCTGCTGCTGCACATGGCGGTGTACTTCCTACAAAAAATTCAAATTTAATCAGCAGCGTCGAGACATTTGTCAACCAGGAAACCCACAACTTAACCAGCTCCACTAACAGCACCATGCACAGTACTAATACCGCAATAAACAGTTCTCAGTCCATTTCGCCAGTATCTACCAACTCGAATTCCAATTTTATTAAAGGCGGCATGAACAACCATTCTCAGTTATACGCTGTCGTCAAACATGAATTTCTTCCAGCACGCTCCGATGAGCTTCAGGCGTCTGTGGGCGAATCGATTATCATTATTGCTCGATCCAACGAAGAATGGGTAGTTGCCAAGCCTATTGGACGTCTAGGAGGTCCCGGACTTATTCCAATTAACTTTATTGAGGTTCGCGACATTGGTACGAACAAACCCATGGCTGATCTGAATGAGGCGCTGAATCGCGCACATGTGCCGTACGTTGAAGAATGGAAGAGACTTGCAGCAGAATATAAAGCAAGTAGCATACCTCTTGGAAAGATTGACGATTTAGCAGTTGTTCCTAACAATGGTCGCAGTACGCCTTCAGTCACTCAACAACTAAAGGGCATGAATTTAAATACTACTCCTGCTTCTACTACTCCTGCTGCTGCTACTACTACTACTGCTACTACTACTACTGCTACTACTATTACTGCTACTACTACTACTGCTACTACTGCTACTCTTACTAATAATAATAATACCACTACTGCTGCTACTACCAGTAATACAAATGTACTACACAAGTCAACTAGCAACAGCGACGTAAACTTGGCAGTTTCACCACCTTCTGAAAATGCAAATAACATTACTGAACACACTGACATTAGCAATTTAAACATTTCTGTGTCATCCACAGCGGCAACTAGCGATCTTGAAAATGAATCCTACGTAGTATCGGCCTCTGTTGATACTTATGCATTCAACAATGACAGGTACTGGTACTTGGTAGTTGCCAAGCTTTCAAATGGCAAACATCGGAACCTTTGCCGATTCTACCAGGACTTTTACGATTTCCAAATCAACCTTCTAGATGAGTTTCCTGTGGAGGCTGGACGAACTGGTCATAAACGGACGCTGCCGTTCATGCCGGGTCCTCTAACATATGTTAATGATTCTATATCAAGCCAGCGTCGCGTGAATCTCGATGATTATGTGAAAAAGCTTGTGGCGCTACCAAACTATATTTCAAAGGGGCCTACTGTCCAGCATTTGTTTGACCTGCGAGAAGGCGACATGGAAACTGACGGGCCAACGCCAGAGCTACCAAGTCCGATACCAAGTCAAGAAAATATTGCAGCCAATGAAGTTTCCAAAAATGTGGAGGAACAACAAGATTATCAGCAGGAGCAACAGCACCAGATACTTCAAGAAGAAGATGGTGTACGTGAACAAGGTTATTCAAATGAGAAAACAGCAGAAAACCAGCGTCAGCCGAGTCAGCTACTGCCTGCAGCTGAAACTCTAAGCTTTAAACCAGACCTAAATGACCCCGCCCCTGAACTCGAACCTGAGGTGTTGCCACCAATAGTTGAGCGTGCCGTCAAAGTAAAGGTTTTCTACGAGGATGACTTGATTGCAGTACGCGTTCCCAATACAATTTCGCTATCAGATCTTTCGGCCAAAATCACTGATCGCCTACAGCTAGCTTCGGTTGTGCTTTTGTACAAGGATGACCTTTCTGGTAACCTATCTGAGCTCAACAACGATGCAGATCTGAGGCGTGCGTTCGGTGATAAGGTCAAACTGATTCTTAACGCAAAATGAAATAAAAAAAGATTTAAGCCAGTATAACAATCAAATCAACAATGCCATTTTTTTTTTCAATCCTTTATTTTTATTGATTGTTTTAAATGAACCAGGCTTTAAGTAAGGGGGATTTTTTTTTTTTTTTTTTTTTTTTTTATAATTTACATATGATTTAGGTATTTATTCTCATTTATCTTTTATTTTATTATACGTATATATTTTTCATTATTATCATTATTTATTTATTATTATTATTATTATTATTATTATTATTATTATTATTATTATATTACGTATTATCAATATCTCATGTCTTTTTTTTTCAAGAATGAAAAATATATAACCAAATTTCTCGATTCTTTTTTTTTTCCGAAACAATTTTTTACAAATACATATAAACCAAACATAACATAGATTATATGAGAGTTAACACAGAAGTTGCATTTTTTTTTTTTTTTTTAATTTTCATTTATTTATTAATTTATTTAATTTTTTTTTTTTAATTGTGGCCTAAAAGTTTTATTTTTTATTTAGAAATGGCCTGGTTAACTGTCTTCCAGTTCTTAAAATCTTTATCTCTTTTCAAAAAAAAAAGTTTTTTTTTCTTTTTTTTTTTTCAAACAACGTCCCCATTGAGATACGAAAAACCCCGGAACTTTTCCTGCATCGCAGGAGTTAGGGTCTTGGATACTGGTGTCAAAGCGGGCACCTCACTCGTAAACTCTTGATCAAAGTTCTTGACGTCAGTGGGCGAGTCAATCTTAGGCACATAAGGCGGCGGCACTCGACAGTGGTAAATGTCGTCAAAATTAATATTTTTAAAGTAATCATGTTCCATAATGTCAAGCGCGTCACGCTCGCTTGAACCTAACCGCTTCTCCGGTTCCCGAATTAACAAAGCCTGCAATATTGAAACGGAGTCGCGTGGCATATGAATTGGGTAAAGTGGTTCGTCAAGCAAAATGGCATCAAAGACCTCGTCATCATCTTCACCGCGGAACGGTGACTGGCCAAGCAGCATCTGATAAATAAGCACACCAAAAGCCCACCAGTCAACACCGCGTCCGTATTTTTGCTCAAGCAAAATCTCAGGAGCCATAAACTCTGGCGTACCGCAAAATGTGCCCGTAGTTTTACCATACCACATATCTTCCTTACAAAGACCATAATCAGCAATCTTAATATGTCCGCTCAGTGTTAGCAATATATTGTCAAGCTTGAGATCACGGTAAATAACACCGTTCTCATGAAAGTACTTCAGGCCTAACAGTACCTCTGCTGCGTAAAACTGTGCGCGCCGTGGTGTGAAAGGAATCTGCTGAATGTGCCACATAAGATCACCGCCACTTACATAGTCCATTACAAAGTAAATCCGGTTCTCAGTTTGAAAACACGAATGTAAGTTGAGTAAAAAAGGATGCTGCTCCTTATTGGCAATCAGAAATACCCGCTTCTCAGATCGCGTGCTTTCCACTTCCTCATTTTCAATTATAAAGTCTTTTTTCAACACTTTAATGGCATAGAGATTCTGCGTGTGCCGTGATTCAGCAAGCATAACTTTACCAAAGTTACCTTTACCCAAAACAGCCAAGAAGTTAAAGTCATCAAGACCAACCTTTCGCTTTTTGCGCTGCTGATGATGGTGGTGATGGTGACCTGGAGAAACTTGGCTGCGATCAGGCGATATTTGTAGCGACTGACGAGCCTGCTGACGATCAGTATCAGGCGAATGGAATTGGATCTGGTCTTGCAACACAGCTTTTCCTGTACTACTAGTTTGTGTCTGAGGTCGAAGAGTAGGAATCTCAACCGACATTCTTTGAGGTCGCAAGCTGCTCATAACTGCAGAAGCAGCGGGGAGAGAATTGATATTTTTGGTTTCATCGAAATTAAATTGAGAAGAATGGCCAGTAGCTTCAGCAACTGTCGTAGAAGAAGGTTCACTAGGGGTAAAATGCTGATACTCCATGGTGTCACTAGGCACCGGTGGAAGTGGTGCTTCTTTATTGTAGCCATATGACTGTTGTTGATATTGCTGAGGCTGTTGATACTGAGATTGTTGATGCAGTTGTTGTTGTTGTTGTTGTTGTTGTTGTTGCAGTTCTTGCTCCTGCTTTTGTTTCAGTTGTAGTTGTTCCATCTGATGTTGTTGCAGTTGTTGTTGTGTTTGGTACTGTTTATATTGATCTGACTGATTTTGAGACTGCTGAACCTTTTGTAGTTGCGGCACAGTCTGTTGATCCAGGTACGGCAAGTTTTGTGGTTGTTGCTGAACATTTTGATAAACTAAATGCTGTGGTGATTTAGGAGGTCGCGCCGGCGACAACGGGCTTTGATTGCCACTGCCGTATCCGTAGTCGTGACGAGGCGACGCTGGATTCATATTCAGCCGTCCTGTCTCAATCGATCCAACAGACGCTGCCTTACGGTGTTTTGTAATTTTGATCTCACGAAGAATTTTGTTTGCAACTTCATTCGACATACCACAAAAATCCGGTACTAAGTGCACGCAAGACGCGTGACAAGTCGATCCACACTCTGTGCACTTCCGTACATTTTTTTTGCCTAGTGGTAAGAGGTAGCCACAGTGACAACACCAATTAGCGCCCATATTTGTGTATGGCTCAAACCGATGCGGAATGCGATGGTTGAGCTTTTCTTCGTCTGGATCTACCTCGTTACTAGCCCGCGAAATGCACTTTGTGACAACGTTCGGGTAACACTTTTTGTGACAGGTGTACTTGCAGTCCATACACTGGTATCCACCAGCGTATTTGAGGAAATCACCACAGTATGCACATTTCATGACATTGTAAAACTGATGTTGGACAAATTGGTGGCCGTGCATTTCATGAACCTCCTCCTTCTTTTGTCTAATGGCACCCTGTCTTCCGAGACCACCAATTCCATCGTAGGGTCGCTTAGTGCCTCTACTAGCCTTTTCAAATCCGAGAGCTAAGTGGATCTGACCCGCAGGTTCCAAAACAAACCACGAATCAATTGTTATGTTAGACGGGTGAGAATTGCTGGAAGGAATACGTGGAGTCGCAGGTTCAGGAAGATGATCTGCAGTATCTAAATGATGACCAAAGGAAGATAACGGGTTGGCATTGCTGCCTGTGGCACTGCCCGGAGTGTTATCTTGGACCTTGGACGCACTGACCCAGCCGGCTTGACTGAGTTCCTGTTCAATTCTGCGTCGGCGTATAGCTTCTGCAATATCAGATATACGCAGCCACATAAGACCCACGGGAATGTTTTGGTCATTAACCTTGTCATATATTGCAATCTCAATCTCGTTTGCCTTGTCTACAGGAATGTTAAAATCCTCGTTCCAGCGATCATTACGCACATAACGTGTTCTGGCGCGAGTTTGGTCCTCAACCTTAACTGACAGATAGGACTCCGGGCCCCTGATCGGGCGTGCACCAACAATGTGGTCTACATCCTTGACCGCAAGAATAGAAATCAGCAAGTTGCCTGTCAAGGGCCTCCGAATGTTGCTATTAAGCTTTGTGTTTTCGTCATCATTGTTTTCGTCCTCGTCAAAGTCAATATTCATATCATTGTAGCGTTTGCGGGACTTGGTAAGGAGCTGAATCTTTTGCGTACTTTCGACCTTTTTGGCTTCAGCCTCAGCTTTGCTGCGGCGGTCACCCTCGATCTGATAAAGATTGATCATTTTGTCAATGCCCTCCTTGTACTGCTTTTCTACAGAGAGTTTGAATTCAATCTGCTGAAGCATCAATTGGATGCGCGGGCCCAGATAGGGTGTATCATATTTAATGAGGTCTAGTCGGGTGAAGTTTGGCCGAGCTGTTGTGGGGTTTGTAGCAGGCGGGGCTGGAAAACGAATGATTAGATTAAAACAATGATAACAAACAAACAAAAAAAAAAAAAAATGAAAAAAGGAACAGGTAAACAACAATATAGCTATGTGATGTAAGGACGATAAACAGATTTTCTGTCTATCAGGTAAACAACAACATTGATGATAATATTTGTTTTAAAACATACCTTGATCTTGTGATTGTTCCTGAGGTGACAAGGGATTCTGAGCCAATAACGACATGTCTATGGAGTTTCTTTTGCGAACTTGCAGTTGCCGCATACGATCCTCCAAATACTCAATGTTTTTCTTTGATTCTCTGATGTTTGTGTCGCACTTTTGTTGTACGACCGAGTTTTCAGTAGAATTGCGGAGAGCGATGGCTCCCTGAATAAGAACCTTTTCGCGATCGATCTTGCGCGAAATGTCCTGAAGGACGGGGTCACCTTCCAAAAGATCCATAGTGACAATGATTAAAAAGGTGTTATTTTAGTAGATAGTGCAAGCGGAGAAGAAGAACAAGAAAGGAAAAAAAATAAATAAATAAAAAAAAGTAAACAATCTTAAAGACAAAAACCTGATTAAGTCAACAGCAAAAAAAAAAAGGGAAAATGGGAGGGTGAACTCAACAAGGAAAGACAACGTAAATAACATAAACTGATGTCAATAAACAAGACAAAAACAAAAAAAAAGTCAAAATTATAGCAATAGAGGCTACTATGACTATTTAATTGTTTTATTATTATTATTTTTTTATCATTATTATTTATGAAAGTAAAGAGACAATATACGAAATACTTCATCTGCCAAAGCAAGTTTCCAAGTTAATAAAAGCTTTGACACAACTGCAAATAATCTAAAATTAAGATATTTTCTAACCATAGTAAAATGCAAAAAAAAAAAAAAAATAATATAAAATAATAATAACAATAGTAATAAACGAGAGACCTGGTGTTTATTTTTCATTGTAGTATTGATATTTATTAAAGGACTTAATGTAAATGTTGATGATAATAATAAAAAAAAATATAGTTACTATGTACATATACAGGGTTAGGGCTATCTTTGAAAAAAAATGAAACATTGGACAAAACACATGGAAAAAAACACCGCCGAGTGAGCATTAAAAAAAAAGGGGGTAAAAGATGAAAGTTCTGGAATTGAAATTGATTTGTTTTGAAAAAAAAAGTGATTGGATTTAATCGTGGGGAGGAGGGTTGATCTTGTCCTGCAACCGGGCAGCATGATAGTTAATAGTCGACTTCTTTGCTTTCACGTTTGTCTAAAGAAAAAAAAAGACTGTTAAAATAATGTAAAAGTTAAATATAATAATGTGTGATTTCTTACTCTAGTGGCCATGCATGCCTTGAGCTCTTGTTCCAGACCGGCGCAGACCGGAGCGCCCTGGGCGTTAGACGCCCAGCAAGATAACAGATTTGTAAGAGCAACGTTGCAAGGACCGCCAGTCTTCTTTGGAAGCGCAGACTTAACGCGAAGCTTAGCAAGATGGGGCAAACGGACTTGCTTCTGAGGCACCGACATTGTGTGTTCCGAGGCGTGAGGTTTGATGCGGGTTTGTGTACAATGTAAAAAAATCAAAGACTGAAATCAGGAAAAGGAAGAAAGAAAAATTTCAGATTTTCCTAGTGGCCGGACCAAGAGTGTTGATGTTAGGGTAAAATGTATTAATAATGATTATAAAATGATGATGTAAACAGTTATTTTATTTGTCATTATGTGTTATTTTCAATGATGTATTGATCACGTGAAATTATCTAAAAAAAATGTCTCGGTTCACAAGTTTCAAGTTTTAAATACTTTTTTTTGTAACCTGAATGTGTATATGTCAAGTTGATTTTCAAACAAACCCACAGCTGTTTTGAATTTAACAAGCATTAAACGAGCATTTTTTCTTTTTTATATATAATTTCATGTTTACAAATGCATTAAATACTCAATTCCTATGATGATGTTCTTTTTTTTTTCAAAAAAAAAGATCAAAATCATCACTGTCATATAAGCGCTTCGAAACAGCTATAAATACCAACCAAACTTTCCTCTCCTCCCCTTTTCTCTCTCTGTTACAAACAACAACAACAAAAACAAAAACAACACACTTTCTCTGACCAAATCGGTTTTTTTTTTCAGTACCATCTCTATAAGCATGTCTGACCACGAGTACCAGTTTAACGTTACCATGTCTTGCTCCGGTATGTTTTTTGCTATAACCCTAATGGGTGCCTATTTCTATCACTGGAATTGTCAATAGTTGAATAAACTAGTACTATAGTTCTATATACGTTCTTTTGCTAACTACAATTCTGTTTTATAGGCTGCTCCGGTGCCGTCACTCGCGCACTTAATAAGCTGGAGGGTGTCAAGTCAGTTGACGCTAACCTCGACACTCAGCTTGTCAACGTTAAAACTGCCAATCAGCTGGCTTACGACACTGTTTTGGCTACTATCCAGAAGACTGGCAAGAAAGTCAATGAGGGCAAGACTATTATTTAAACACAGTTGAATACAGTTGTAGATGCAACCAACAAATAAAAAAAAAGAAGAAAAAACTGCGCATGAACAAGTTTTTTTTTGTCTTGTTAAAATCCTTGAGTAAATTAAAATGGTAAAGAATAAAATATTGACGAAATAATAAAATCAAAAAAAAAAAAAAAAAAATACAAAAATATCAAAGATCCGTAGTTATAGGGTAAAGGATTTATAGTTTATAAATTATCCGACGGATTGTTTTATTTTTTTTTTTTTTTTTTTTTTTTTTTTTTTGACACTGTTAGTAGTTACGTCAGTTATATCCAACCCTCGATTGCCTTTAGTGCGTTGTGTAGACGCCGCATTCCTTCTGGTCGCTTATGCTCATCGTCCGTCATTTCGGTCGAAAGCCGTGCCAGTGCAGTCACAAATTTGTCAATTAACAAGCGTTCCGCTGGTGGTAGTTCTAACTCGTTTAACTCATCGTTATTTCTATCACCATCACCAGCACCGGGAATGATATTTGAACTAAACTTGCGGTAATGGTACGGTGAGGTTCGAAATTTGTCTTGATCCTGTAGTAACTGCTGAATGCTTTCATTTGTAAAGGGAATCTTTTTTCGAGGCTTTTTGGAATCAGATTTTATGCTGATTGTAGCCATCTTGTCGCGGTTAACTCTTCTGCTACTCTTGGAGTGACTGCTGCGATGACTGGTGTAATAGCTACCGTTGGAACTGTCACATTGTCTATGGTGATGATGGTTGTGTTTACTAGACTGGGATTCGGGGTAACTGTGACGTGCCCCCTTGTGAGATGACTTGTCGAGTGTACTAAGTGTCGCAGTATTAATTGTACTTTTCTTGCTGTTTGCACTTTCCCGACCACTGCTAACTACCGCTGTCCATTTACTAGCACCAAGGCCATTGTTATTGCAATTGCTCTTGTTTTCTAAAGAACCATTGTCGTAACAACTAGTGCGATTGTTGTGAACTTGACTGTGCAATGAAGCGACTGAAAAGTCTTTACTCTCATGTTTATTCCTCGTTGCCATACCATCATCCACCAGACTGGAAGAATTACTCGTTACCGATGCCCTAACAGAGTCTACTGAATAAATTGATAAAGCTGGTAACGGCATTTGTGACAGCAACGGCGAAGAAACCTTACGCATATGCTTTGAATTTATTGAAACTCCCCTTGTTACCGATTTCTCACCCACATTTGCGGTCATCGCTTTGGATGCCAATGCAGTCGATTCGGCTGACATGGTCGATACCTCAGATGCTTTGCGCTTTTCGCGCTGAAGCTTGTCGTACGCTCGGTTTGCTATCACAGTTGAAGGAGAAAGATCAAGTGGAATTGTTGTAGATCTTCGATGCGAAATTTCCGGCGTAAGCGGCGTGGGCGTTGCAGAAGCATCTTCGCCCGGAATTGTAACCGCATTAAAACTAGTTACTGTTTGTGCATCTACATTAGCAGCACCAGCAGGATAAGCTACAATAGCAGTTTCATCAACTTTTACATTAGTCAACGACTGTGATGCTGTGGTAACTAGCGGAGAGAAGCTAGATTCTGGTGTGTTGTATCCCTCGGGTTGTGTGACTATAGTTGAAGTGTTGGTGATTGTGTTGTTCTCCTCAGCTGGTGTATAATAGCCCTCATTGTAAGAGTCTACTGAACTACCTGTAACTTGCGTTTCTAGCGCCATTGAGGTCGCTAGTTGGTTAGGGGGCGGCACAAGATTTAACATTGAATTTTCCTCATCAAAACTGCTGTAATTGCTGCTTCCCAAAGTTTTACTATGGCTATTTTTATTTACAATTGTCAAAATAGCTTCACTGAGTGTGTGAGAAGAAGTAGGAGGCAATAAGTCAATTTGATTGCTCTGGTGCTGTTGCGGGACGCTAAAGATTTTTTTCGCTGGTGTAATAGGTAGCATGCTACTGTCCAGATTATTCTCGGCAGGCCCATGATTGCTAACTCTGATAACATCTATAGTGTCAAAAGACTGAACAGATTTGTCCGCGTCCAGATTATGTGGTTGAAATTCTTGTGAAGTCTGTGATTGTCGTTTTGATGCAAGAGGTCTAACAGGTAATGAGAACATTGGCGGACCACTTAGATTAGTATCAGCATTTGAAGGACATTCATATGATGCCATGGATGTGTAGCTAATACGTGCAGTCCATGGCTTCTCTACGGGAGCTACTGACGCAGTTGAGTCAGAGGTCCTTGATGCCGTAGTGGTCGCAAACACTGGCTGAGACCTGGAGGTTGATGTCTTTCTAAGTACTTTCATATCTGTCAGCAGCGTCTCAAGCTCGCTCGTTGAACGGCGGACTTTATCAATAGAAATAGACCGTGAAACTGAGCCAGTGCGGTCGCTGAAGCTGTTTGGCTGATGCATAACAGGCTGTTGTTGCTGTGGAGCCAATGGCTGGAAACCCGGTGTAGTCACAGAGGTAGGAAAATGTTGATTATTAGTTTTGTATGAATTTGATAATTGAGAAACGTCAAAGTTGCTTGGCAATGCTTCTGAGGGTAATCCGCCATCAATAGCCAAAATTGGCCTGACGTGCTTGTTATCCTTGATATCCAGGGACGGCTGCAATGAAACTTCAGAGCCCGTGGAATCAGACATTATAGTACCAGACCTCTAACAAAAATAAAAATAAAAGCCACCAAAGAAAACAAAAAAATGAAATGATCAATTGAAGAGAAAAAAAAAGAGGAAAAAAAATATAAAAATTTCAGTTAGTCAATGTTTTTATTTTCATTTTTTTATTATTATTTTATTTTTGGACAAGATATTGGGGTGGTGGGTTCGCTGCATTGTAAATATGCTTTTGTAACACATACTTTTCGGCTTTCAACAAACGAAACTGAAGCCGACAAAGGCATTAGTTCAATTTGGTTGTAGATCTCGCTTAACAAATAGTTGTTGACGTCTATAGCATTTTTTTCATCAAGGTATCTATCTCGGTTGCTATTATAATCATCATTATTATTAGAGCCATAATTGCCCGTTCTAACAGTGGCTAAATCATTGTTGATATCAATGGATTTATAAATATTGTTGCTACTGCATTCAAGCATGCTAGTTGAATAAACTCTTGATTTGCGCCTGCGCAAAAATGATTTGCATGCTTGGTTGCAAGTACCACCATACTTATCTGTCGTAAAATTCTCGCACGAAGAGATGAACCGAGGTGTGATATTCATGTCAGTGCTGATGACGTTGAATCCACGCCTATGATCGATAGCCTGTAGGCTCTCTTCAAAGCTCTGAATCATAGTGATGACTCTCAATCAGATTAATGATCGTTGTGTTTTGCTATTTACTGGTGATAAAGCGCTTAACAGTTAGCAAACATGCAACGATTCAATCGTCTATGAACGCTAGTTCAGATGAGTTGACGGCTTCCTACTGGCAATAAATATGATGGTTGATTAAAAAAAAAAAAAAAGAAACAGAGAGAGTCTCTTTTTATGTACTATTTTTTTTTTTTTTTTTAAATGGCAACGACCGTTTTTGTTTTACGTGACAATTGAAATAGTTTCAATTAGCAGTATATAGTATCAGTAGCAGAGGGATCGCGACGTGATAGATCGGAAAAGCAAACCACTTATTTCAGTGACTCAGTGGATCATTAGTCAAAAAAAAAAAAAAAAAAAAAAAATACTATCAAATATTGATCAAGAAATTTTCAAGTTTGGTTTTTTTATCAAATGTTTTTATTATTTTTAGGTTGTTAGAAACGAGATTCTATAGAACTAATCTTTGAACTTACTGATATGAAAAAAAAAAAAAGCTTGTGACATATTCACCAAAAGCTTGTAAAAATGTGTAGTTATCTTTTAATTGACCTTAGCTTTTTTTTTTTTTTTTGAATCCTGTTTACCGTAGTTCTTGCAATCAGCTAATTGAGATATCAATAGCGTTGTCAACGCAAAACACTAAATGTGCTCAAGTTTTTTTTTTTTTTTTTTTTTTAGAAAAAAAAAAAACGATGCCACTAACATGGACAATAAACTTAGGCTATCATAGTTTCATAAAAAATAACAATGCCACTAATATTGATTATAAACCTAGACTATCATGACTTATTGGAACTTAGTTAAATCTAATCAAGCTTTATTTTTTGCCATATGAACCCATTTAATTTTTTTTTTTTTTTTTTTGAATATATCAGAATTAAAAGCCACTAGTTGATATCTTGTACTGAATAATTTTATGGTTAAAAAAGCGTCAAAGATTAATACCAACTCTCTGAATCAGTGAAATTTTGTTTTTATTAGTAAAGGCGGACAGTATACACGAGACACAATGAAATCAGTTGTATATACACATAAAACAACAATGAGACTTAACATGAAGATGATACACAGCGACATATTATTTATTTTAATATTTAGCTTTAACATAGTACTCAAACAATTATGGTGATACTGTATTTTTTTTTTTTCTTTCGTTCTTTTTTTTTTTCTTCGTCGACTTTGCTTTGAATCAGTCAATGGTCGCCAGCTGCATTAGAAAACCAGTAACCAGCCTCTCCAAATCACAACGCCTATAACAAATTGTGAAAACATTACTGTACTGTATAGATGTTATTATTTAAAAGTTGGTTACAAACTACAGGTGGACCTCTTGATGAATATTTAAAGAATGATAATAAGAATAATAAATAAAAAAAAAAAATAACTGCAGATAGAAAAAAGCAAATGTCTTGTCATATCAGTATACCCATCATAAGTCGTTATCTAAAATCGTTTCATTTTTTTTCATTTTTTTTTTTTGTTAGACTTGACCAAAATTTAACAACGCAGAAGTCTCGCTACTACCACTAATGCTACCACTACTAGCAATTTTTCTTTCCATGTCATTAAAGTAGCTCTCAATGTGCGCATTCAGACGCTCGCTCTCCATGGCAAGTCGTCGCAGATCCTCTTCTAACTCAATTTGCATGATAACCATTTCTTTTTCTTTCTCCGCAATGATGGATAACTGATTTTCAATTTCCTGCGCCTCCTTACTATACTGAATCTTTAGCTCCTCAATGCGCATATTCACTTCAGCTTTCTTGGTCTTGGCGGCAGCTTTGCGGTCCTCAGACTGTTTTTGCAGGTTCTTAAAGCGCTCTGTGCGCAGCTCAATCTGTCGCGCGTTTTGCAGAATCGAGGGTTCAAGCTGATGTGCATCAAGCTTAAGAGTTTCAAGACGCCCTTGCATCTGCGCGACCTTTCGGGCCACGTCTTTTTGTTCTCTTTGATCGTCTTCAATTTTGTCAATAATGTTAATAATATTACGTCCTTCTTCTTGCAAATGTAAAATATTATTCGTCCCTGTGCCTAACCGCCGCACTCGCCGCCTTGCCTCCTCTAGCATTGGCTGTTTTGTGGCTAGGGATGCTTCTAAGTCGTGATACACCTGATGTAGCATTTCTGGCGATTCAATAATATAAGGTCGTAGACTATCTGTCCCCTTCCGGCCTTCAAGAATTAAAAAACTAACGTCTTGTAACTTGGCAATAAGTCGGGCCTTTTCAGTCCTGTACTCGCTATGTTCAAGCATGAGCTGTTCTTGTACTTTCTTAAGCTGCCGTAACTTAAATTCAACATTACTGTTGTTGGCTTCAATGTTACGCAGACGCTCCGCTGGATCTGAAATAGGTTTTGCAGCATTTTTGAGCTCAATGTTTTCGATTTTCGCTGCTAGCGCGTCAAGCTTTTCAGGCATAATTTGGTACTGCTCCGCATCTTGCTCGTTTCTCTGAACAAGCACATCACAATCATTCATATGTTCTTCTCGAAACCGTGCAAAATTGACTACACCTGATAAAATACGTTGAATTCGTTGCGGGTCCGGTTTGACGAGATCGGGCCCGCTAAAGTCGTCAATGCCGCAATCAAGCAAAAATCGGTAAATTTTGCGCTGTAGCGCAAATTTCATTAAAATACGCTCATTTATGTGTAGAGATTCCGTTTCTACATCAGCCGCCGTTGCAGCTTCCATTAACATTGATCCCAGATTGTGTGTCGAGACACCCATGAATGAATCTAGGATTTGTTCAAATAACGACTGTATGTATTGCGGCGTGGGACGCATCAGCAGCTCTTGCGGTGCTGTGAAGTCGCAACCCTGTAAACAAATGGAAATTTCGTTCACTGGTAACAACGGAAACACATCGTTGTATTCAGGCTTTGTGATAGCACGCCGGTTGCTTACAGGGGTCCTAAACATACTGATAGAGGAAGTGGAAGTTGACGTGATGATTGTAATAATAATAAACAAAAAAAAAAAAAAACGCGAAAGTTAAAAAAAATAATAATAAAAATAAATAGAACCGTTGTCATGACAACATCCACGTGACTCCCCACAAAAAAAGTGTCCAGTCTTTGACTCAGTTAGCTTTTTTTTTTTTTTTTTTTTTTTTTTTCCTTCAATTATTTGACTTTCATTTGAAATTTCATCATTCTGTTTTCAATAATAAATTCTTTTTTTTTTTCTTCTTCTTCTTCTTCTTCTTCTTCAATATTTTATTGTTCATTAGCCAATATGCTTAGAAATATGTTTCGCATTACTGCTTTCTCTAGAAACGCTTTTTTAAGACCTTGTAACGCCCGTCTTTACTCTGCTACCAACGGCAGCAACAACAACTCTACCACTAAGATCGAGTTTAAGATCCAACCTTTACCCCGTGACGGCGAAAAGCCCGAAACAAAACGTGCACGTCTGTTGTACCAGTCTCGTAAGCGTGGAATCCTTGAGACTGATTTGCTACTGTCGCGGTTTGCTGAAAAATATCTTAAGGACATGACGCTTGAACAGATGGAGGAGTACGACCAGCTTTTGGATGAGCAAGATTGGGACATTTACTACTGGGCCACACGCAACGAAGTGATCAAACCATGTCCAGAGCGATGGGAGAAGAGCGAGTTGATGGCAAAGCTTCGCGATTTGGCTGAGAACAAGAAACGTGATTTATTAAGAATGCCTGAATTGTACTAAAAGAATACCCCAGTATAAACTATATACATTAAACAAACAAAACAGTATATATAACCAACGAATAAAAATAAAAAAAAATAAAAAAAATAAAAAAAATAAAAAATAAATAAACAATTCAACAAAAATAATAGCAACAATAGCAATAATATAGGAGCGGTGATAAGAGTAGCATCAAAAGAGAAAAAAAAAAAAACCAATCGGAAAAGGCGTATCTTCATCATTTTTGTCACTGGGCATTCAGAATGTCGTAGTTTTTGTAATCTTCTTGTTCCTCGGGTATCGGATTGGGATCTTCGTTTCTGATGCGCGCAAGAGCAATCTCGGCCGAAGTGTTGGTAAACTCAGTGACTGGCAAGCCCAGTTGCCTTTGTAAATTTTGTACAATGTCCTGAAGTTCCATTTCTTTCCGGTTTTGTTCGTCAATTACGGTTTGTAACTGGCGAATATAATCGACACTCTTGGCCAATATAGTGCCCTTGTTAGGTTTGCCATCTTTAGTTAACGTGTTGGACATGGCTATTTCGTTGTTGTAAAGCAAGCTGTCTGGTACTAAAATAAACAACTCCTGAATTTTATCGTTGATATTGTCACGACGCCGGCGTTCGACGGCATTGTGAGACTCTCGGCGTTTCCGCCGACGCTCAGCAAGCAACAACTGTTGTTGTGTTTTAGGAGCGCTGTTAGTGTATATATCATTGCTTGGGCTAGACCCGTACACACTCGTGTCGAGCGACCCTGGTGAAGATGGATTGAGACTCTGAAAGTTATTGTCTTGTAAAAAGCGTAGTGCGTGGGGCGGAGACTTGAGGTCAGGCGAAGCCAAATGAGTCATACCGTACTGCGAAACCTGAGACGGTGAGTATAGCGCCTGATGTCTTTTGTTTGCGCCGAATTTTAGGTCGTCAAACGAGCTTTGTGGAATGTCAAGGTTATTAGTATTTGAGTACAGAGGAGTGCCTGACGCAAAAGAGCCTGGCTGATTAGTTAAATAATTCATGTTGTTAGTACCAGGAGCAGCAACATTGATGGCAAGTCCCGCACTAGCAGCAGCATTGGCTGCCGCAATGCTAGCAGGATTGCTGTTGAGGGTAGCTGCAGGCTTTAGTTCTGGTGACTGAAAAGCTTCGAGATCCAAAAGGTCGTTTTCGTCAATGAGATAGCCATTGTTTGCTTCATCAAAGGAGTTAAGGCCTCGAGTAAGAACTTCTCTAGAAAAGAGGTTTTTGTCGGTCATAGATGAGAGATTATGTATCAATTGGAGATGGTTTCAGTAATGATGAATTGGAGAAAATGAATGGGGGAGGAGAAAGAGATGAGTTTCAAAAACAAAAAGAAAAAAGTTGGGATTATAAAAAAACAACAATAATAATAATAATAATAATAATAAAATATAATATATAATAATAATAAATAATAATAATAATATAATATAATAATAATATAATAATAATAATAATAATAATAATAATAATAATAATAATAATATTAATAATATAATAATAATAATAATAATAATAATAATAATAATAATAATAATAATAATAATAATAATATAATAATAATAATAATAATAATAATAATAATAATAATAATAACAATAATAATAATAATCATTAGCCACAATAGCAAAACAGTACGAACTCATGAATCAAATGTGTTGTCTTTTCATCTACAAGCTACTATCGCTCGGTTCAACTTGTAGCTTTCTTTCTTAACCGTTTGCCACTTTTTTTATTTTTTCTTTTATTGAATCTATTGTCATAAACACTCTATCTGCTATCCTTTTTTTCCCCAATAATTACGAGCATTTTAATAACATAATCAATATTTATTATTGGTCTAAAATTGAAAATAATGATAAAAACAAACTATTTGTACCCAATTTGCTTACAAGGCAGTGTTTTTTTAACAATCTCTGGTGAGGTTCCAGGGTTGGATAATCATAAAGGTACGTCTCAATAGTTTCATAGTTATAGCGGTGTATGTCTTATTCGTGGAAATTTCGGCGCCCTTGGAGCAACTGAAATGGAAATGTTTTAGGTACGGCCACCGCTAAGTGGTCTATTCTTGTTGTGTTTACTTAATGTCTTCTTTCTATAACTCATAATTAGCTCTAAAAACAATAAACTGATTATAATAATAGCGGTGTACGCAACTGTGGATTCGCATTTGAACCAACACAGTAAAGTCCCAAATATAACTTATATGATTAAATAAAACATACGTATTAGTTTTAACACTTTTCAAGTCTCAAAGCACATCTTTTTTTTTTTTTTTTTGTATCATCCATGACACTGGTATTCTCTTATCCCTTTCAACAACCCACGTAGTCAATCAACTATTACCATCACATTTTTCCAAAATCGTTATAATTATCTGCATTCAGATACACCGCAATGTCCGGCACCTTTGAACAGGCCTTTAGAGCTCAACTTTCTTCTTGGAGAGGTTCTACCTCTGCACCCGAACAGATAACTACCAATTCTCACCCATCATTTTTTGACAGAGTACAAAAGCTCAATCCGTTCAAAAGCCAGTCCTATGTCTCGCTTCCCATCTCCGAACCTTCCTCAAGTAATAATACTGCTGCCAGTGAAGCTGTTGAAGAACCTTCTTGGTTTACGTTGTCTCGGTGGGATCGTTTGCTTATTTTTGGTATCACTCTGCTTGGGGCTGTGGCATGTTTTGCACTCTGTTTCGCCATTCTACCGCTGCTCGCTATGAAGCCTCGCAAGTTCGCTGTGCTGTGGTCACTGGGATCGCTGCTTTTTGTTATTTCTTTTGGTGTTCTTCAAGGTCCACTAAATTATCTAGTGCACCTCACATCGCCGGCACGATTACCCTTTACCGTTGCATATTTCAGTGCAATCATCATGACGCTGGTCTTTAGCATAGGTCTCAAGTCTACGTTGCTGACTATCCTTGCCGCAGTGCTGCAGGTCATTGCTGCTATTTGGTACACCGTCAGTTATTTTCCTATGGGATCACAGTCACTCAAGTTTGCGTCGCGCGTGGGAGCGAGACAGGTCACAAATTGGATAAATAGCTAGTGGTATTTCAGGGTAATTTTTGCCAGCGTGGCTTTCTTTTATAGATACTTTTATAGATATATATAAATTTGCAATACAGTAAAAAACAGGATAATGTATTGCAAAGGTAACAATAGTTAATATATCTAGTTATGACAATCAACTTTTTTTTTTTGACTAAGCTTGATGTGATTTCAGTTACGTCAATAGAAGAACTTGGCATATACAATCAGATTATAATATCTTTCTCTTGGGCGTTATTATTGGGAAACTATAATCTAATTTTTAATCTGAAATATTGTCAAACAGATTTAATGAAATTTTAAAACTAATAATTGAATTATAGGTCATTATTTCTAGTCTCGGTCAATACAATTTAATTACAACTTTTTTTTTTTTTTATTAGAATTTCCAATACATTACTCGTGATTAGTTATACTGACAAGAAACAGATAGTAATAATATATTTTCTAATAGTAATGAGACTTTCTTATTAATATGAAGTATGGTCTGGAAATGTATATTAATGTCTAATGGTAATAAGAAGTTAAAATAAATAAATAAATGTTTTACTGAAATTAAACAAAAAGTAGAAATAGCACCGAAAATTTTTTTATTTTAAATACTCAAATCCTATAGATTTTAAAATTTTGGGTTATTTGCTTGCATGTAGCAAGTTGCACGTACCTTGAAATTGACAACCTGGTAGAAATTGATATGTGAATGAACTGTTTAGGTGTAGCTGAACTTTTAAATTTTAAAATGATGAAACTTTGATTGATTACTTATTTATTTATTAATCACTTTTTCACCTATTTATTTATTCATTTATTTACCTATTTGTTAAATTATTTATCAAATTATTTATTTATTTAGTTGTATATTGAATTATTTATTAACTTATTTATTCACTTATATATTACCTTATTTATTCACCTATTCATTAACTTATTTATTTACTTATTTATTCACCTATTTATTATCTTATTTATTTATTTAGTTATTTATTCACCTATTTATTGTCTTATTTATTTACTTATTTATTCACCTATTTATTAACTTATTTATTTACTTATTTATTCATTTATTTATTAACTTATTTATTCACTTATTCATTCACTTATTTATTCACTTATTAATTCACTCATTCAATTATTTATTTATTCATTCACTCATTTACTTATTTACTTATTTACTTATTTACTTATTTACTTATTTACTTATTTACCTATTTACTTATTTACTTATTTACTTATTTACTTATTTACTTATTTACTTATTTACTTATTTACTTATTTACTTATTTACTTATTTACTTATTTACTGTTTAATTACAATTGAGCTAATTCCAGCATGTTATGATTTGTTTCTAGCTGCAAGCTAGGTCTTTTTCTTTTTGATAGGTTTTTTTTTGTATCTGGTTACTTGTTGAGTCAAAATAGTAACCATGATAATATGTCACCACCTTATCATACTGTCATTTTAATTTTACATTTTATTCCATTGTTCAAAAATACAGTAACTCGATTAGATCAGTATATTTTATGGAATATAAAAATGTATATTTCAAAAGATTACTAAAACTTTACATTAATCTCTCTAGTTTTTTGTACATTTACGATTATCATCATCATCATCATCATCATCATTTAAAACTATACGTATATTATTACTTGAACTCAACACTATTTTTTCGTTATCTTTTCTTTTTTTAAATTTTTTCAAGTTCCAAAGGCTTGAGAGCCTCGACAAGCTTAGCATGAATTTCCTTAACCTTAGCTTTGCCCTCCTCGGACTGAGGCCAACCCACAATCAAGCCAAGCTCAGGAGTCTTCTCGTACTTGGGAATAATGTGGAAATGCACATGATCAACCATTTGATGAGCATTACGGCCGTTGTTTTGTAGAATGTTGTAGCCATCGCCGTGGTCAGGACCTAGATTGTGGTTAAGGTTAAGAGCCATGGCAATGCGCTTTGTAATGGGAAGAATCTCGGCCAGATGCTCGTCAGGAATATCGTGAAGCTTAGCACCGTGATACTTGGGAATTACAAGTGCATGGCCAGGAGAAGTAGGTCCAATGTCCATAAAAGCATAAGTCTTGGCCGTTTCAAAAAGTTTTAGCGAGGGAATCTCACCTATAAAACATATTAATAAGATAGACACTAAAGAATAGAAAGAAAAGAAAGAAAGAAAAAAGCCATTGCATTGTAATTATTGATGATCATAGAGAAAAACTAACCTTTAACGATTTTGCAGAATATACAGGAAGCGTTGGAAGCCATTTTTACTAGTTGAGTAAAATTAATTGTTACTGGTGTTAGGTAAAAAAAAAAAAAAAGTATTGTCAAGTTGGACTTTTTTTATTATTATTTACAAAGCAATTGGTGAAAAAAAAAAAAAAAAATCTGGGCTAGGGTATGTCATCAATAAAACTTGCACCATTGAGTTGAAAATTTTACATGGCTTCATGTCTCGCCTCGAGATATACCTGTTGGTATAACGACGCCAGTTTGAAGCTGGCATTCACAAAACAATTTTAAAAAAATTATCAATTCAATTACTTCTTCCAAATAAACTAAAATAAAATCAAATAAAAATCCTTCTCTATTTCAATGCATTTCCCACATTTTTCTAAAACATCTTTCTTTTTCTCATCCTTTTTTCTCTTTTTCTTTTCTTTTTTTTTTTCTATCGATAAGAAAAGTAAAGCTTTCTTCTTTCTTGTTAAGAGGGTTATATCGACTGCAAAGTTCCAAGTTAATGGTTCCACTGTCACCTCTATACCAGAAAAAAAAGATAAATAATGTAGGTCGTCAAAAGTCATAACAAATATCATCTAAAAGATCTTCCGAATTAAGAAGGAAACATCATGCTATCGTCTCATAAAAAACAAATGAATATAAATATTAATATAAATGCGGATTCCTTTTAATTCTATCGCTGTTGTGTCGTCTAGATAATTCATTATAACTGCAAATAAATAAAATAAGTTTCGTCAACCATGTATCAAGAGAAAAAAAAAAATCTATCAAAACCGAAAAATATTATCGAAAAAAATAAAAATAAAAACTTTTTTGGCGGAAAATATTAAAATATGCAAGAAGGGAGCGAAAAAAACAATACAAAAAACAATAAAAATAATCGGAAGAAGTCGTTAAAATAGCTGATCGCTAAAGGTTTACCAAAACGAAGATTGGTAGCCACCTTGGTTACCGTAGTAGCCGCCACCATTACCGTAACCACCGTAATGACGTTCGTGGTTGACGTTGTTGCTGTACTTGTCAAGACCACCATTTTGCTTACGGAAGTCGCGGGAACCACCACGGCCGCCACCACGAGGTCTGCCCTTGCCATAACTGGCCTCACGCTTAACGACATCAAGGAACTGGGGAATATCTTGGTTGGCCTCCTTAAGAATATCAACCAACTCACGAACAATGTTCTTATTGTTTCTGTTGAAAAAAGCAGTAGCAGTACCAACATTACCGGCACGACCGGTACGACCAATACGATGAACGTAGTCATCAATGTCAGTAGGGAGATCGTAGTTAACAACGTGAGTGACATTGGGAATATCTAAACCTCTGGCGGCAACAGCAGTAGCAACCATGATGGGAGTAGAACCAGAACGGAAGCTCTCTAAAGCACGCTCACGCTCTCTCTGAGTACGATCACCATGAATAGAAGTGGCAGGGAAGTTCTGGTTAATCAAAAAGTCAGTCAAAGCATCAGCCATGCGTTTGGTCTCCACAAAAACAAGAGTCAATCCCTTCTTATCAGTAGAAAGGAGGTCAAGCAAAAGGGACTTCTTGTCTTCGTCTTCAACGTACAAAATAGTCTGAGTAATGTTTTCAGAAGTAGAACCAACACGACCAACAGAGAGAAAAATATAATCTTTAAGGAAGTCGCGAGCAAGAATCTGAATGTCACGAGGGAAAGTGGCAGAAAACATGAGAGTCTGTCTGTCCTGGACACCAGGCATACCCTCTTGCTCAACGATGCGTCTGATTTGAGGTTCAAAACCCATATCAAGCATGCGATCAGCCTCATCTAGAACAAGGTACTGAATGTTTTCAAGAGAAATTCTGCCACGCTCGAGAAGATCGACAAGACGACCCGGGGTAGCAACTAAAAGATCACAGCCATATCCGATTTGACGAATCTGAGAACCAATGTCTGCGCCACCATAGACAACACAAGGGCGAACCCAAGATCTGTAAGAAAATTTGCGGGCCTCGTCATAGATTTGAGAAACAAGCTCACGAGTGGGAGCAAGAACAAGAGAAGTAGGGTAGCCCTTGCTAATAGTACTTCTTTGAGGAAGAGCAGCAGGACCCTTGTGAAATGATTCGGAAAGAATGGGGAAAAGGAAACCACCGGTCTTACCAGAACCAGTCTGAGCACAGGCCATCAAGTCACGACCAGCAGCAACAATGGGAATAGAATACTTCTGAACAGGAGTGGGCTTGCTGTAGCGAGCCAGTGTAATATTACTGAGCAAATGCTCTTCAAGGGGAGGACCAAAGACAGTGACAGGCTCGGGAACATCGTTACCAGAAGCCTCGACGGGAATGTCATCATAGTTGTCAAAGTTGATACCAGTAGATTGGAAATTAGGATCGTCCTTAGTGCCAAAAAGCTCAGTCTCAACCTGAGGATCAGAAGCACCAGGGACGTGCTTGCCATCAATGAAACGGCCGCGAGAACGGGAGCCACCGCCTCTACCAGCATAACCTCCACGGTTGTTGTTTCTGTAGCCGTTGGAGTAACCGCCGCCCATGCGATTGCCACGGTAGCCACCATTTCCATAGCTGTTACCATTACCATAGTCACCGCCATAGCCACCACCGTTGTAATTATTATAGTTGTTGTAGCCACCACGGTTGTTGTAGCTGTTACCGTTGTAACGGTTGTTGTTGTTGTAAGAGTTAGGAGCATCACCGCCAGGCTGTTGGAGCTCTCTGTTACGGAAAGGAGGAATGTAGGCCTTTCTTTCAGTAGCAGAAGCGGGTGCTTGAGGAGGGTTTGTAGACTCAGTCATGATAATAAATTATTATAAGTAAATAGAAGTATATTCAGGGACCTTCTATAATGAATCGCGGGTAAAGAAGAAAAGGGTACAAAAAAAATTTTAGGCCAGCAGAAATTTTGTTTTTATATAAAGGAAAAAAATTTTTTGTAAAAAATAATATTGTTCTATAATATACTCTGAGGTCCTAGATATACTCAAGACATTTAAAGTTGGCCAGTGAAAATTTTTCATCACCTAACCCTTATCTACGCCACCAAACGTTAAATAGTGTGGACCTAAATGGGAGAAAGGGTGCAATTTGCTGTCACCTGCTAGTTCAAAACTTAAAATATATGTAATAAGTATTAGTAGATATCAAAAGTTACAAGACATAATACTCATCTCTTTTGTTTTATTTTATCTTCTTTGTTTTTTTTTTTTTAATAATCAATATTGGTATTTGGTAGCTGAAAGTTGCGATCGACTATCTTTTTCTTTCTTTTTTCTCACTTTCTTGTTCTTTTGTTGTCTCTTTCTATTTTTCTGTTTCTTATCTTTTTCGTTCAAACAATCACAATCGTTTCTACTAAACCAATGGCAGCAAGAAAGAGAAAATCTAAATCTTCTAGCAAGCCTGACTCTGCGGAAGAGAATGCCTCGAGCACACTTTTGAAAAATTTGACGGTTGACAAGAAGGCTACAAAAATAAGTGATGAACACCATCGACCCGTCCATCACCACAAAAAGCACAATAATGGATTATCTAATTTTATTAGCACTAAAAGGTTTATATTTAGTGAGTAGGCCTTTTTCTTTTTTTATTCCATTGGAATTCATGTTTCTCTATGTACGCGTAACTAATATTTTAATATTTGTATCATCGGGTGTTTTTAGTTCTCGGCGCAATTCTTGGTCTCCTAGCTGCAGGTTATACTGCAAAGCGTCAAGATATAGGTGATCTACTCAATGACCTATCTCTTGACTCTCTTTCAGACTTTGTTGAGGACTTCAAGGACATGCTCCCTGGTGGTATACTTAAAGAGGCTCAAAACATTGAAAAGACTCAGAGTGGGCAGTATCTAAGTTCGAACTCATTTGCTGTTGGTAATATTTTGAAACAAACAAATTACACGTACAAGCACCCTGTCATCATGGTTCCGGGCGTTATTTCTACTGGTTTGGAGTCGTGGAGTCTCGAAGGAACTCCCGAATGCCCCAGTCAGCCTTACTTTCGCAAGCGTCTTTGGGGCAGCTTCTATATGCTACGCGCCATGCTACTTGATAAGCAATGCTGGATTAAACATCTATCGCTAGATCCAAATACGGGACTTGATCCACCTGGGTTCAAAATGCGTGCTGCACAGGGAATGGAAGCAGCTGATTTTTTCATTGCTGGTTACTGGATTTGGAACAAAATTCTAGAAAACTTGGCTGCAATTGGGTACGACCTTAACACTATGACAGTTGCTTCCTACGACTGGCGTCTCGCCTATAAAGATCTTGAGAACCGCGATGGTTATTTTACAAAGCTCAAGTTAACTGTTGAAGAAAATTTACGCCAAACAGGTGAAAAAACTGTATTTACAAGTCATTCCATGGGTTCCCAAGTTGTATTCTACTTTTTCAAGTGGGTGGAGGCTGAAGGCTATGGCAATGGCGGCAAAGATTGGGTCAACAAACACATTGAGGCATTTGTTGATATTTCAGGTTCTTCTCTTGGTACTCCCAAAGCTATTGTAGCTTTGCTTAGTGGTGAAATGAAAGACACCGTGCAATTGAACGCCATGGCTGTTTATGGTCTCGAAAAATTTTTTTCGCGCAAGGAGCGTGCGCAATTACTGCGCAACTTTCCGGGTATTGCGAGTATGCTTCCCAAGGGCGGTGACGATGTATGGGGTCATGCAGAATCTGCCCCAGACGACGAGCATGCTAACTCTGATGGTGTTTCTTTTGGAAATTTCATTCGATTCAAAAAGCCCAAATCTAATTTATCAAATAAGAATCTTACAATGAGTGAGTCGATTGATTATTTACTTGAACAGGCCGGCTCTAAGTTTAAGAAGATTGTAAGTGACAGTTACTCATTTGGTCTTGCAAAAACAAGAGCAGAAGTTGAAGCAAATGAGGAAGACCCGCGAACGTGGTCTAATCCACTTGAAGTTGCGTTACCTAATGCTCCCGACATGAAGATATACTGCTTCTATGGTGTGGGAAAGCCTACAGAACGTGGCTACTACTATGAAGAGATTGAGAACCGCACTGCTACTGGTCTCAATGTTTCAATTGTGTCTGGTGATCCCAACGCTGTAGTCATGGGTTCGGGCGACGGAACTATCTCTTTACTCACTCATAGCATGTGCTACAAATGGCGAGACCAACAGTCTAAGTTTAACCCAGGAAATATTCCCGTAAAAATTGTTGAAATGGCGCACGAACCAGACAATTTTGATATCAGAGGTGGAGCGAAAACGGCAGAACATGTCGACATCCTGGGCAGAGCAGAATTGAATGAACTCGTTTTGAAGGTTGCGGCTGGCCATGGCGATGCTATCAAAGAAAAGATCTGGAGTCCGCTTGAGTCATGGACAAAGGGTATGGATTTTGGAGAAGATTGATGCCAGAACAAAAATGGCAATATTAGATATATTTAAAATTGTTAGGGCTTGTATGCTGAGTAAATTATTTATTAGACTACCTTTTAAAGTTTAAGTCATTATTTTTGATCTACAACATTATTATTTTCATCAACTTCGATGCCATACTTTTCTTTCAAAGCATTTTTGCGCTTCTCCTCAAGCTTAGTCTTTTCTTGCGCAGCACGCACCTTCTTGGCTTCTTCCATGCGCTTGTCAATACGAATGTAATCATCAACAGTAGATAAAACGGTATCTTCAAGAGTAAATGCGACTGTAAAGTCAAGTTTGGCGCGGGTTTCTTCAATGCGTTTCAGGTCTGGCAGCTGCACCAGTTGCAAGGTCATAAATCGCATTGGTGTAAGGGACCACCAGCGACCAGAAAAAAGCGAGTCGTCGCGCATGCGCCAACCTTTGCGACCACTAGGAAGTACTAACGCAAGTAGTTGTGTGACATAAGACACGAGTAGTACAAGTGCAGGGTTCATGTTTATGATGCGCAACTCCATTCGTTGTTTGATCTGTGTAAATATGGTATCTAATCTTTCAACCTGACCGTTTGACACTAAAAAGCTGCGTCCAGCAACAGAATCACGGGTCTCCAAAGGTCCACGGAGTTTTGTTTCAAGTAGAAGGGCTGCTCTTGCTACGTCTTCTACGTGCAAAAAGCTTGTAGGAATTGACCCAGAGTGATTCAAGACACCTTTGTAGTAGAGACAGGGTGACAACAGCGGCTCACCATAATAGCCACACACAATGCCCTGAGGCTCAATACTACTAGTGATAAGAGAAGTATTGTCATTTGCCTCTAGAATAATGGCCTCAGATTCTGCCTTTGATTTGGCGAAACTGCTAATGTATCTACTGCCATTGCTGGGGGAGTAAGAAGAAACCCACGACTTGTATTCCCAAAACTTCCACCAGTTTACAGGCTTGCGTTTGGTTATAGCGTCGCTAATGTTAATAATATACACAGGTTTGCCAATTTCTTTGGATAGGTCAGTGAAGGTATCAATAATGCTTTGCACCATTTCAACATTTCGATTGGCAACGCTCTGATGAAATCCAAACCAACCAAGAAAATAGCGCTGAATCACTGCTGCATGGTAAACAACAATATCACAGTCACTATCTTTAATATTTAATTCGTTTTCAATAACTTGTTGAAGCTCTTCTTTGTCAGTCAAATCGCACTCAAAGTGCTTGACTCCATGCTTTGTCAGATCTGCTGGAATGGTCGTGTTGGTGTCAAGAGAAATAACATTATTTTCATTGCGTAGAAGCAAAAACCGAATAATCCAAGATCCTATGAAACCAGCACCGCCCGTAACAATGTATAAAGTATTCTTGTGGTTTGACATAGGAACCTTGGCTGGAAAGGACTTGAATTTTCGACTAACTTTGTCCACATCAATAAGTGTTGCATAGTAGTTCATGAAATAATCCGTAATTAAAACGAGCGCAAGCAGAGGCAGCGCAAACACGCAAAACTCAAGAAAGAGATACATGTTGACGGCTTTGCTATAAAAGAAAAAAAAAATGTCAGTTTGTAGTTTAAAAGCGTTGATATCGATACGGGTATCAGTGAAAAAAAAACAGGGAGTGATTTGCCAGAGCAGCCAGAATTAAAGAATTGCCAGCAGCTGGAAATTCCCTATTGGGATCAACTTGAAAACAAAAAAAAAAAAATTGTTTCTTTAAAATATTTCACAGTCAGTAGATCATCCATCTTTTCTCTAGATTCAATACCGCTACAGATCGTAAAATATGGATCAGAAAATTTCTACTAACACGTTATTAGTTACGACTGCTGTTGCTGCGTCATTATTGTCTATTGGCGCTACGCTCGGCGTGCAAACATTACTACAGCGTGAAAAGCGCAAGCAGCTTGAAGAAGAGGTTGAAGAGAAAACTCGCAATCTAACCGGTACCAGTTCACCTGAATCGGAGGTGGTTGAACTCAACGAGTTTGGAATTCCTATTGTCAAAGCTGACCCAGCCAAGAGGCCTTTGTTTGGCTCAGCTACTTCTTCTTCTGGCGGCAAACAGTACGACGAAGAACTAATTGCAGAACAACTTGCGCGTAATCGTGCGTTTCTCGGCGAGGCTGGCCTTGAAAAGGTTCGCAACACCTTTGTAGTTATTGTCGGTGCTGGCGGTGTTGGTTCATGGGCTATGACTATGCTGGTACGTTCTGGTGTGCGTAAAGTCAAGATCATTGATTTTGATCAAGTAACGCTCTCGTCTCTGAATCGTCACGCGACCGCAACGTTGGAAGATGTTGGCACACCGAAGGTTATTGCCATGAAAAAATTTCTAGAGAAAGTCGCACCATGGTGTGAAATTGAGCCGGTTGTTGCGCTCTGGGATCAGCGGAAACCCGGATATGATACCTTGCTTCTTGACTCTGATGGCAGCAAACCCGACTGGGTCGTCGACGCCATCGACAACATTGACACAAAGGTCGATCTTTTGGCATACTGTCACAATGAACTCAAGGTCCAAGTCATCTCTGCTATGGGCGCTGGTTGCAAGTCTGATCCTACTCGTGTCAACATTTCTGATATTTCTTTGTCGTTGGAAGACCCGCTTGCTCGCGCAACTCGTCGCAAACTGAAGCAAAAGGGAATTGTAACAGGAATTCCTGTCGTATTTTCTACTGAAAAGCCCAGCCCTGAAAAGGCTAATCTTTTGCCAATCTCTGACGAGGTAGTTAAGGAGTCTGTTGATGATATTGACCAGCTTGCTGTTCTGGAAGATTTCCGGGTACGCATTTTGCCTGTTCTTGGTCCTTTGCCTGCTATTTTCGGTTTGACCATTGCGACTCATATTTTGACCATGACTGCTGGTTACCCCGGTGTGACTGATACGACACAGGGCGGCTACTCACTGGCTGGCAAGCGCCGCACGAAACTTTACGATTACGCGCTCCAGTCTCTCGCTGGCCAGTTTGCGCGCCTGCGCTGGCAGAAGCAAACTGTCCCTGTTGATCTCAATGATGTGGGATATTTGATTGAAGAGATTTTCCGTGGTAAATCACCAATTTCGGGTGATAGTAACCGTCTGTGTCTGACACTATGGAACAAGCCTGAGGGCGAGGTCGCAGTCATGGAGAACCTTGTTGTGCTTACCAAGGCTGAGCAGAAAATCCATGAAGACCGGGTCCTACTGGGTGGTGAGTCGCTTGAGGATGTTTACCCGGCTAAGACTATTGAGCTAGTTAACAAACGTCTTGCGGAGCAGCGCTACTACTCTCAGTACAGATGAGATAAAATAATAACGATAACTGTAATATATAATGTATAGATGATAATAACAATAATTACAAAAACAAACATAAAATAATGATAGTAAAAAAACGTATATGGAGAAAAAAAAAAGTCGTTATAGAAGTGATAGATTCGTCTACTAAATGCCTAATGCTAATTTCAACCGTTCGTAGACAAAAAACGAACATGCAAACATTGGCGTGACCTTGATGTAACCAATCGACAAACCGACAAAAAATCCACGAAACCCGCTGGTGGCAAAAATAGTCTTGGCGGTGCGAATAATACCAGTGCGCTCACCCGTGATACCGCTTACTTGAATGCGCCGCCGAATAACCTCAAGGGGGTAAGACGCGGTCTGTGAACACATACCAGCCAGTCCACCAGCCGTAAGCTGGGCCCACACAGTCAGAGGTTTTCGATGCATCCGTGAGAGACTATTACTGCTCTTATCATCAGAATATCGCTCATCAGGTTCGAGAAAATCCATAACCGCATAAGGCGCCAAGTACGTTGACCGGAATATATCATGGAACATATCATGGGCCCAGAACGACACACCTGCGTAAGGAATCATGCCTAGAATGGTTGGTAAAAAGCCTCTATAAAAGTTGGTAATGCCACGAATGCTATGAGATTCGTTCGATTCGCGGAATATTTGAAGACTCGTCTGGATTAGACGGCCACCACGGTAATCATAATGGCTCTTGTGAGGTTGAATGGCCGGGTTTAAATGAAAATTATTTTTTGTTTCGAATGCTAATCTGACTCTAACAAGATCCAGCGGGTAAGTGAAAAAAACAGATGTGACACCAGATAGTGAACCTGCCAACAGGCGCCGAACTGCTGTCTCCTTATTGTCTGATGGAATGATAACGGCACGGATTTCCTCATATGCTACGAACTTAATGGCAGCATAAGGAAATATACGCAAAATAGTAGCCGAATGACCCTGAAATAGACCAATCAGGCCCTGAGAGTGTTTAATTTCTTTGATCGCTCTGTAGAAACCAAGCCAAGAGCCTGCATACTTTTTAAACTCTGGATTAGAGGTTTGGAACAGGATTTTGACTCGATCTAAGGGTGCTATCAGAGTCTTTGCAGCACAGCCGGCGAGTCCACCAGCAATTCCACTGCGTACAATGTAGTCTAGAGAGTTTTTGTCAAACTTGACCTGTTTTGCCGGCGCCATCACCGGTGTAGGGGCAGGATGCGGGGTCAGGCGACTTTTGACAGTAGTATCTGTTATGACAGGATTTTTGTCAAGATGATCTGTAGTAAAAACAGGAGAGGAAGTCATTTGCGAAGCTGATGGATAGAACTCAGAAATTTGACGAGGGGTGTTGGGATTGTCGGGCATGTGATTTGATTCAATTGTGAAGTAATATAAGTGGTGGAAAGGTAAGAGACTGGAACAACCGAGGCGTCAATGAGAGTACAATGACGCTGGCGATGGACGGCGGTAGATTCTGCCCTTGTATTCAAAGTGCTGTGGTTAAGTTGCTACAAAAAAATATGCTAATACCAACAGATGCAATAGTGATTATAAAATAGAATTAGAGAAAAGGTAATAGATAAATATATATAAAAAAGAAGGAGTGAAAAAAAAATAATAATAATCTGGGGAATGAAACAAGTTGTAGTGGAAAAAAAATTTTTTTTCTTAACCTCGAAAAAAAAAAATTAATAATAATAATAATAATAAATCATCATACTATCAAGGAACTTTATCTTGTAATGAAATGATGATAATAATAATAATAATAATAATATATGTTATGCCTTAAAATAATTATAATATGAGTTACCGTTTTATGGGCCAAAATATTTGGTAATTGCTGAGTCATATCTTGCTTTTTTTTCAAATTACAATTGCTTAGACCCCAATTGGGCCATGTGACCCCCGAGGTAATAAAACAATATTATGGGGCTAACTACAAGGGCTCATGGATACTTGCTTCCTGACAGCAAACCGTTTTATAGCCACATAGACGTTGAGAGAAATAACCGCCAAATGCCGTTGTCGACTACACATTTAAAACATAAGTCATAAGTCACTTTTAAAGAGGTTTCCGACAACCGTTTTGAAACTTTTTGTATCGGAGAGATGGGCGGAACAATTTTAGTAACACTACCAAATCAAAAGCTGACTAACCCCACTTTTACCACATACCCCACTTTTTGGTCTAACCAGATCAGTTTTTTTTTTATTTTTGTTTTTCATTTTATTTTGGTTAGTGAAAAGATTTGTTTTTTTTTGGTTTCATGGTTAAAGTCTCTAGTCACTTAAAATAAATGTTATATTTTAAATCTTATCTTTTTAATTTTAAGTATTATTTATCAAGTTTTATCTACCTTTTTTTTTTTATACAATTTTTAATAATTTTTCATTATTTCTTTTTCAATTCCTGATTCAGTCAATACAATAACAATACACCCAACGAAATCAACGCTCTAGAATCACTGCCAACTGCTTTTCCATTTTCACAATGGCACTCGCTCAAACGCTACCTGCAGACTATCTGCAAAGTTTGAATCCTGAACAGCTCAAAGCTGCTACAGCACCTATACTTGGTCGTGTGATAATTTTAGCAGGCCCTGGTACTGGTAAAACCAAAACCATTTCAGCGCGTATCGCATGGTTGATTCACGACCAGGGAGTTAGCCCAGAATCAATAATAGCCTTGACCTTTACAAATGCTGCTGCAAGTGAGCTTATTTCGCGTGTTGGTTTAGCTGGAAAACGTGTGATGGCAGGAACTTTTCACGGTTTTTGTGCAAAATTGCTTTATAAATTTGGAAAGGCTATTGGACTTAAATCTGGCTTTACAATTGCCGACGAGGCCATGTCAAAGCGTCTAATGAAAACAGTATTTAATGACAAGGAATTTGAAAATATTGTTCACAAGAAATTGCATTTTAAGAAAGTGAAAGAAACATACGTCAATAGTAAAACAAACGAATCTCACACTGTCGCAAAGATATTGAATACTATTTCAAAAATTAAAGGTGATGGGTACACAATCGAAACTTGGGCCAACAGTGGGTTTAACCAGTCACAGTTTGTGCTTAAAGCGTTTCGTCACTATGATGATCTCTTAAAACAAGCAAACGCTCTTGACTTTGACGACTTGCTGCTCTATGGCGTTGAACTTTTCGAGACACTGCCAGGTTGTGTAAATCCAACGTGTGTCTTAATTGATGAGTATCAGGATACTAACAAAGTTCAATTTAAGTTAATGTGCCTTTTAGTTGGTCCAAAAACTGGTCTCACTGTTGTTGGCGACCCTGATCAAAGTATTTACAAATTTCGTGGTGCCGAACCCAAAAACTTTGATGAAATGAAGCTTCGCTATCCAAATTTTTATGAATGTCATCTTACTACAAACTACCGTTCCGCACAGCCCATTCTGGACGCCTGTATAAAGCTGATAAATGTACACCGATCGCCCGAGGAAGAGCGTAGTCTTAACGCATTTCTTAAGGTCCCTACATTGGTAAAGCCTATCGTGGGACACTTTTCTTCTTTTAGCGTTGAAGCTTCAGCAATTGCTAAAGAGATCCGATTTCTTGTTGATAATTTTAGTGACCAAATAGAATATAAAGACGTGGCGATTCTTTTTCGCAATCGGTGGCGCTTCCGAGCTATGGAATACGCGCTGCTAAATGAAAATATTTCTTACACAATTAAGGGCAGTAATACGCTTTTAGATTCAGTTGAAATTTCTACAGTGCTTAATTATTTGAAAATCATTGAATCACCTTTTCAAGATGATGCCTTGTTAAACACCATCAACAACCCCACGCGATATGTTGGTTCAACAACTATTAATCGCCTGAGTGAAAGCAATTTTTCGTACAAGAACATGTGGGAAAAAGTTGAAGCTCTAAAGCGCAACAAACTTGAATTTGGACCAATGTCTTCCAAGTCCTATAATGGTGTGATGAAATACTATGATATCGTTCAAGCTTGTCGTGACCGCCTTGCTAAATCTGATACTGCTCAAGACGTTTCTGATGTTATTGACTATATCATAAATGAAACAAAACTTATTGATTACGTTCATCAAAACACTAAAAAAGAACCGGATACTATTACAAGTAATCTTAAAATGCTTAAACAGCTAGTTATGAATCTCGAAACTTCCGACAATTACCAGGCTCTTGCGTCAATGTATGACGGGCAAACTCCCCCTACCACATCTCCTTCTGCAACAACAACAACAACAACAACAACAACAACAACAACAACAACAACAACAAATACTGATAAAAAAAGCGATCTTCGTATCAAGTCTGACTGTCTCAATATTTTCCTGCGTGAGATTTCTCTGAAGGCCTCTGTTCCTGCTACCACGGAGGGTAACCCTAATCGTGTTGTGTTGTCTACGATTCATATGGCTAAGGGTCTTGAATGGAAGACCGTTTTTGTCCCAAACCTTTCAGAATGTCACATTTATGGAAATGACGAGGATGAAGAGCGCCGTGTTTTCTTTGTAAGTTTATCACGAGCAGAATTACTACTTTACATGTCATACAGTGATATATCCGAATACTCAGAAAACTTTGCGGACACTTTTGTAGACACTTATTTAACGCCAGAACTTCTCAAACTATGTGTGGCAACAAAAGACAAATTTGGCAGTAAAAAGACTTCTCAAAGTTTAAAAGAATTATTTGGTACAGCTCCGGTTGAGACCCCTACTAGCAAAAAACGGAAACGAAAGTTGGGTCCATTTAGCAAAAAAAAAAAGTTCACAGGTGGGTTTCGAAGCGCGGCGGCTGTACTTGAAGATGCAAAAGCTGTGGATGCGCTCAGAAAGGAAATAGAAAGCAAAAAGACCAGCACAAGTAAACGCCAAAAAACACCAGCTTCAACATTCTTTGATACAAAGCAAAGGGCAAACGGGAAAGACTCAATTATCACCATGCTGAGAAAGAAAGAAAAGCCCGAGACGACAACTACTGAATTACAAAACCCTACGTCTATTGAGTTAATTACTATTGATTATAGCTCTTCCGCGCCTACACCGGCAACTAAATCAGACAGCAATGAGATTCAAGTGATGGCTGTCAAGACTAAGGCCCCACTGCCGACATCAGCACCAAAGACCCGTAAACGAAAGTCTAAAGCTGTTACCGGCAACAGTTCTATTATTGACCACTTTAAGCCCGTCAAGAAATAGGTGTAATGCCACAATACGTCTCGTAGCGTAAGAATATTGTCTTAAAAAAAAACAATTTATTTTGTCTTCTGGCTTGCTATACTTCATTTTATCATACATATTAATACAGTAAGCTTGGCACATGTCGTACTAATCAACGTTTGTTTGTTGTTGTTATTGTTATTTTTCATCTTACAATCTACTTGCTCAAAAGCAGTTGCAGTTTTCGCTTGATAAATGCCAAATGCTTGACCTTTTGGTGGACGGATCGGTTCGCAATGAATACTGCCGGAGACGAGTCCTTGACCCAGGTTTCCCCGATTAGGTCAACTTCAGTCTGTAGATTGCCGTCCGGCAGCACAACAACGGTTTGCGAGAAGTCGATATCTGCCTTTGCAAAATCAAGTACTGTACCTTCAGTGAAGGCAGAACGCAGCTGCGCCGCCAAAATTTGTGCCTCACTGTTGACAATTTCAAGAATTCCCTGGTTAAGTGCAAGGACAATCTCATGGTCGGTAAAAATACGAAGCAGACTGTCTTTGAGGCCTGGGATCGATAGTTTGTCTGGAATACGCTCCAGGATTCGTGCCGGAGACACTGCTCCCGCTGCTTTATCCAGTAGAGCCTTCATGAATGAAGGTCTCGTGAGACAGTAGTCCAACAAGTCATCCCAAAGTTCTTGATCGTTCTGTTGTTTCGCAAACTCAATAGCCTGGTCCGGATCTTCCAGCTCTTCTAGCACAAGCTTAAGAGCTCGTTTATTTTGGCCCACTTTGCCTAAAATGTACACCAACTCAGAGATGTATCCAAGCGACTCACAAACCTGCGCCGCTTTTTCCAGGTTATAGTTGTTATTGCGCTTTAAAAATCCAATTAGCTTTGGTCGATCAAACTCAGCGTATAGCCGCGCCTGAAGATCACCAAACTTTTGTGAAGCAAATGAGTCAACAAGATTGAGTTGCTCTAGGTAAAGAAACGATACTATCTCCATATTTTTTTCTGTCAAATGATTGATGACATCGTCGGGGGTTACCTCATGGCGTGCCTGCACAACTATTGAAATAGCCCGCGACATAATTTCTCTGACAATTGGTAGTGGCGCAAGTGATAAATCTTCCGTTGACTGTAGATTAATGGTCAGAATCTCAAAAATCTGATTTAAGAACGAGCGTAGTAAGTGATACTTAGATACTAGCTCGAGTACACTCGAATCTCTAAGTATAAGTAAATGGTGGGCAGCTGTTGTCGGGTCACCAGCTTTAAGATAAAGACTCGACAGCGTCTTTCTGAGTCTGTCCTCTTGCTCTGGTTTGTCCTGTAATAAATCTTCAATATCTTGCTTGATAGCGGTAAAGTGGTATAATTCGATTGACCAGGTTTCCAAATATTTAATGAGATCTTCAATCTTATTTTCTTCAATAAATCGTCTTAAAACAGCTTCATAAATCTTGGGGTCTACTTGTAGCTCATGATCCAATGGTAGCCTAGAGGCAAGCTCATCTGTGTGCCCAGCCTTAGTAAAAATGAATCCCCATTCGTTCCAGTTGTCCCTGACCTGAGTCTGGATCTCACTTAAGACAGTTTCACTCACTGAAGTTTCCAAAGTATTGTTACTATCAGTTTCTAGATATGTGGTTTGCACTTGTTCCAAGACTCGAGCAGTGTCATTCCAGTCTTCCTTTTCTACTAAAGACTGGACCCAATTAAGTCCAATTGCGTATCGTTCAGCAGCCGTTTTGACATTGGCGGAAATGTTCCAAGCATCTTCTAACTTGTTGTGATCTACTAGCCATTCTATTTTGTCGTTGAGGTCACGCTCGGTCGCAACAATACCGTCCTTTGCACTGATGATGAGATATTTTGTCAACTGGCTACTAGAGTACTGAAATAGGTGATAGTCGTTCATACCTAATCGTTCATGGCCCTTTAGTGCCAGTTCATCACCATATACCTCGTTTCCCGTTTGCAAATCAACAAGTCTTAATTCAGGACTAGGCGCAACCGGTCTAGGATTATCATCTGTCGGACTGGGAGGTGGCAAGTAACTTAGCATCATCAATGTGTCGTCCTTGAACGCTGCAATACCTGCGATGAGACAGTCCACATGCAATTCTGACTCCACGGTAATCGTTTGTTCAACACCTAGTGACCGCATTGATGTGCCTGATGGCATTATAATCGATGCGCCTGAAGGTAGTATTGACTTTAAATCCTTGTTTTTTGTGACCGTGACCTTTATGTTCCACACTCGGTCGGCCCACGCTATATAAATGCGATTAGACTCTGGCGTGCATATGCGTGGCTTGTATAAATCTGCGCGCAGTGAGGTGTCAGGGCGTGGAATGTTCATAAGCAGCTTCCGTGAGTGTTGGTTGTAAATATTAATTCCTGAGTCGTTCATCCAGATTATCAAACCGTCTATCCAGTACGTTGCAATCACAGGGCCATCAGACTTTTGTAGAACTGTGTCAGAGCGATTTCCTAACCAGCCGCGTTCAGACAAAATGACATCGCCGGCCATTCCGCCTGAAACAAATGTTTTTGAAGACTTATAGTTAGGGTCAAGAGCTACTGAATGTACTGGTCTCTTGAAGTTTGACGCACTAATATCGGTAGCATCCAAAACTGAACCTATAACAACGGTGCCATCAATAGAAGCTGATGCAAGATATGTTCCATCTGTCGCCAAGCCGAGAATAGATGCGCGGTGGGCGCGATAAGATCGAATAAGCGTCAAGTCGGGCTTGGTAAGATGAATAACACCATTGTGCGTAGCAAACGCAAAAAAAGTCTCAGAAGTAATACAAGTGGATACAGGATCCTTATTAAAGACAGTTACGGGTAGTTGAGTGATCCGGTTGTATTTCAGGCGGGGCTCAACTTCCTCTTCATCGTCATCATCGCTTTCTTCATCTGAAGACGAGTCTTCTTCCTCTGAGGACTCCTCCTCTTCTTCCGAAGAGGATGCAGTCTCTTTTTCATTATTGCATTGTTCCTCTGTCGCTTTGGTGTTGTCTACAGACGCATTTATAATTTCAGTGTCTTGAATTGGCTCATCACTATCTGTCATGGTGCCAGTTGTTATCGGTAGTTGAAGGTGGTTAAGGAGAGAAACGGCAAACGGCGAAACCTTTAAACTTTTTATTTTTTTTTTTTTGTCTCTATTGCTTTTTTTTTTTTTTCTTTCTAGTCATCTCATCCTGTCCGACTAAGACCTCCACAGACCGACGACGATAAGATGCCTAGCGCTATAAAAGGTATTTTATATCTTTGATCACATTTTTTTTTTTTTGATTTTTTCTAACTAATCATGATAAATCCTTTTAGGTGTTTTGATTGAGTGGTAAGTGTTGTTTAGCGCTGTCAACTGTTGTCATTTCTAATAAGATTTCTAGCGATCCGTCGATTAGAGCCCTCGTTTTGAACATCGATGCGAAGGCCCATGATATTATAATTGAAGTGAGTAAATTACTATTATAAGTTAACAGCTTCAATTACTGACGTTATGAAGGAGCTGGATGAAACACATCTCATGGTCGACGAGAACAAGGTCGAATACATCAAAAGTGAGCTCAACAAACTACTTGCAAAGAACACATTTGTTCCTGAAGGAGAGGAATAATTTTTTTTTTTTTTTGCTTTAAAAAGCCTTGGTCATTTTTTATTTTGACTAAAGTTATGGTTTGTGTTGTACTTCATGATAGAGGCTTTATTATCATAGTGATTCTTACTATAAAAGCCAGGATTTGCTTTTTTTTTTAAAAAAAAAAAAAAAAAGCGATATTATCTACAGGTCTCATGCTCGATTTATGATGTTCCGGAACACCGCCTTGAATAAACACTTAACGAGTCATCTTTAAGCGTCATTTGCCACTTCTTATGATTTTGTTCCGGCTTTCAGGAGCCTTCAATATTTTGTAAAACGCAAATAAAATTGTAGATAGATACTCCATCCCACTTGAAATTTTTCAATATTCGTATGTTTATTTTTTTTTTTCGCTCTCTTCTTTTTACTTTTATTTTTTTTTTTTTTTCATTAGACTATAATATCATTGTCAATTTTCTACTAGACTATGCCAGCTCTATGCAACTGCATTTCACGGCCATATAGCCGATTCTTGATTTCTATACTTTCTCGCCCCGCTAGCAGGCGGCGATTTGGCAGCATTGGGGCGCAACTCCAAGTGGACGGGAAAAAAAAGGCGAGCATACTGAACCCGCCACTGGTACCTGCCATCGTTGGTAAAAATGCAATTGCTAGAACTAATAAGGACATTAACAGCTCTTCGACCAGAAAAAAAGACATCAATGGCAATGCTGATGCAAAAGATGACGGCAGTAGTTACGACAATCTTATCATAGAGAACGCGCTATTTTCTAATAATCACTATCAGCGGGGCAACAATCTTGTCAGGTGCACTGTATTTGACAGCCAGGGAAATGTCAAAGTCGTGTCGGGCGAATTTAAACGAACAGAACTTCTCAATAAGCACGGCTTGTTGCCACGCGATTTGCGTAAACTTGACACAGGCATTTCCAGCATTGTACCTACAATTCTTGTTCGTAAGAATAGTATTCTGGCCAATTTGCTTCACATTCGTGCTCTCATAAAATGCGATAACGTGTTCATTTTTGATGTTTATGGGTCTGCAGACTCGCAAACACAATCAGTTTTTATGTACGACCTTGGTCACAAGCTTAAGATGGGTGGCCTACCATACGAGCTCCTCGCACTCGAAGCTATCTTTGTGAGTGTAATCACGGCGCTGGATGCCGAGATGCAGGTTCACACAGCCGTTATCAATGGAATTCTCAGTGATCTTGAGAATGATTCAATTGATCGTGAAAAACTGTGGCATCTGCTTGTACGAAACAAAAAGTTATCTAAATTTCTACAAAAGGCGACTCTGATCAGAGACACTATGACAGAACTTTTAGACCAGGACGAGGATCTGGCAGGGCTTTATCTCACTGAAAAGGCAAAAGGTCTGCGGCAAGGTCTTGCTACAGAGGATCACTCGGAGGCTGAGATCATGATTGAATCATACTACAAACATTGCGATGAAATTGTACAGACCGTTGAAAACTTGGTGAGCAACATTAGAAGCACTGAAGAAATTGTTAACATTATTCTCGACGCCAACCGCAATTCATTGATGTTATTAAGTCTACGATTCCAGGTCGGTACTCTTAGTCTGGCAACTGGTTCTTTCATTGCTGCAGCTTATGGTATGAACTTGGTCAATTTCATTGAAAAATCTGTTTACGGCTTTGTAGGTATTACTGGATTTGCAGTCGCTCTGTCGGCATTTGTGGGCGTGATATCGCTTCGCAACCTTTTCAAGCTTCAACGTATTACTATGACATCAACTGCTGCGTTGCCTAAAAAAAAGCGTAGCTTGTGGTCGTTTTTCACAAAACCCAAGGCAAGACCTGATCTTAAAAAAAGGGGCTCTCCAGCTACAAGTAGCAGTGCCGCTGCTAGTGCCAGCATGGCTCAACCCGGGGTCGGAGCGCCGAATCCTCATGAAGACGATGGATTGCTCATGCAACATACGACTGGTGGAAACCTCTCGTCGGCTGCCAACACTGCAACTAGTATGACATCTAAAGATAGGATTAAGGGATTGAATTGGCTTTCTGAAGGTTCAAATGTCAAACACTACTAGAAGATCTTACTATTCATCATGTCAATCTTCATATCTATATATACAATATCAAGGATTACTATGTAAATATATATACTATCAAATTTTGCCAGCAAGGCAGCTTTTATAGCATTTTCAAGTAACCAAAAGATTCTAAAAAAAATATTAAAAAAAAAACATCTAAGATTACATATATTGAAATCCAGAATTCATAGTGATTCTAAAAGTATACATAAAATGCGCGACACTGAGACCAACCCTCACCTTTGAGTAATAAACCTGTATCAGTATGGCATATCGTCATTTGGCGGCGTTCGCTTTCGGGCTAGGTACGGCGGAACAGGTCGGTTGTCGTCCATTTCCACAAACGCTCCGCCTGGTGGACCGTTTGAAGGCGGAGTTATAAAGGATTGTTGTGTGTTGTTCTTGTTCCGAAGATATGGTGGAATCAGACTTGAAGGTGACATTGGCTTCTTTTTATAAGGAGGCATGGGTGGTCTATGATCGTCATCAGTGTTATTAGCTTTGATATGACTGTTTGTGGAAATACCGTTTGTGTTATTATTATTACGCCCGGGAATTGGAGGAAGATTAGGTTTGGGTGGTAAATTGGCTGGAGGCACTAAGTGATCTGAAAGGTATGGAGGATGTGGCCCTGATGAAGGTGGCGGAGGACCCCGAGGTGGATAATTGTAGTTTCGTGACCTAGGTGGATACCTTGACTGGGGTGGCTGGTAATGTGATGATGGCGGTCCATAGTTATTATTGTTGTTATTGTGGTAGTTTTTTCGATTTGAATAGTGGTTGTTTTTATTGTTATTATTGTGACCGTTATATGAATCATGATGATTGGAATGGTGCCCATTATATCCATGGTCAGATTCCATATCATATCGGTCGTCCTGTACAGGTGGTGGTGGTGGTTTGTTGGCCCGTTCTTTCTGTGAATTTCGAGCGTCCAGTTCATGAGACTCTTGGTATTGGGGCAAATCCTCTGGCCGGCAGGGTTGAGGATCAGCAAAGAAAAATTTGTGATCTAGCGCGCTCATGGCTGTAAGACGTTTTTGTGGGTTTAGAGTGAGTAACCCAGCTAACAAAGACCGTGCCGCTGGATCAATATCACTATATTCACCTTCAAACTTTCTCCGATAAGGACCGTAGATAATATTGGCACCAGGAAGAGTATCCCAACCTGGCATATTTTCATTGTTTGGAGATCCTAACAGTTGAAAAATTTTATGTCCTTGATCGGTGTCAGAATTACCTTGAAGTATCGGAGAGCGGCGAAACATTTCGCCAAACACACAGCCTATACCCCACATGTCAATAGCCGTCGTGTATTTGGACTCACCCAAGATCAATTCAGGAGATCTGTACCAACGGGTGACTACCATACTTGTGTAGGATCTCTGTGCAACACCGGCGCCCTGACCTGGTTGTGGTGGCTTCTCGTCGTAGTGTCGCGCCAGACCAAAATCAGCTATCAGCAGATTTCCTGAATTGTCGATAAGAATGTTGGCAGTTTTGATGTCTCGATGCAAATAGTTTTGTTGATGAAGATAGTTGATTCCTTCCAGCAGTTGCTTCATGTAACATTTGATGTGAGAAAGTTTCATGTGAACATTGGGATTAGCTAGTAACCCGGCCATGTCATGATCCATGTACGGTGATACCATGTATACTGAACCCTTTTTTCTCGTTAAGCGATCGCCACGTTGCACCGCCATATCTATCAGTGGCAGAATGTTTTTGTGATCTAGGGATTTCAAAATGCGGATTTCGCGTAAGGCAGTTAGCGGAAACCCCTCCTTCTCGTTGTGCAAAAAGATACGTTTAAGGGCAACAAGTCCACCTGAAGATTTCTGCCGGGCCTTGTGAACCTCGCCAAAAGTACCTTCGCCAAGTTTCTCGAGCAGCTCATATTCTTTGAATACTTGAGTGCACCCATAAAATTCCCAGTTTTTGGGCTGTTGCGACGGCGTCTTCTTTGAAGGCGACGCTAGCTTGTCGTCATGATGCCGTTTTTTCACAGTTGCGGGAGAAGCAGGCGCCGCGTCTGTTGATTTGGAATCCATTCTGACAAAAAAAAAAAATAAAAAAAAAAAATAAATAGAACTACCACGAGTTTCAAGTTCTTTTTTTGTTTTGAAAGAGAGAGAGAGAAAAAAAAAAAAAAAAAAAAAAAGGAAAATAGTAGATGAAAAAATCCAAAAAGAAAAAAAAGCACATAATTATACAATAACCCCTGCCCTATGTTTTTATAGAACAGCGGGCTAAAGGTGATTTCAAGGCCATTAAACCCCAGATATCACAACTGTACAATTATGAATCAACACAAGACTCGAATTTAAAGTAGATGAAAACTATTGTAATCAAGATATACATAACAGTTTATTTTTTTCTATTTTGATAATTTTGCATGTAGGTTAAACAAAAAATAATCTTGAATTTAACTGAAGTTAAACTTTACGAGTCATTGTACACACTATTTCATTTTGCTTCAGTAATACTTGAATTTTTCTATAAGGCTTGTTCCTTTTGCCAAAAATTAAAAAAAAATGAAAATAATGATAATAATAATTTATACAAAATGGATTTTATGATAGTTTTGTTTCAAAATGATAGAGAAAAAATAACAATTTTTTTTTGTCTGTCATGCTTGGCTAGCAAACTTCAACAGAAGTACTATATAATTTATTGCCATATTAAGAAGATACAATACAAAATATCAATAACTAATTCATTAAATAAAAATAAAGGCAATATCTATTTTTTTTTAAAAAAAAAAATCTCATTTTCTAGACTTGTGAATTCTCTTTGAAATGACAAAATAACATTTTACAAGTGTTTGCAATTGGATTTTCTACGCTGAAAAAAAAATAGATATTTAAGTGCATATAACACTGATCATGATCAATATTATAGGTAGGTGTACAGTAATTTTTCATCAACTTATACATATGTAAAATTGTACATATTTTGACCAAAATAAAAAAAAAATAAAAAAAAACATTATTAAGATATATTGGTCAAACTACAAGCCTTTTTTTTTTTGGAACAATCACATTTTCAATTTTTTTCTGTCAACTAAACTAAACACATATCAACTCTATATATAAAACAATAAAATAAAACACCATAAAAAAAATCAAAACTAATTATTTTGCTACACTATTTTTTGCAGCAAGAACCACCAGTGGTGGTAGCAGAAGTACTCTCAAAGGCAAGACGAGAGGTCTTGTCAGTGAGACTGGTAATTGCCTTGTTGGCGGCCTTCTTAGCACCAGAAGTAGTCTGAACATAAGAAGGAGGAACATCCAAGCATGGGTTCTGAGTGAAGAAGTTACGGGGTCTCAGTAACAATGAAACAGGCTCTGCAGGCATGACAGGGAAATCCTCTGGGGCTGGGAAATGAGTGATACCAAAGGTATGGTACAGGACAACATCAGTGTTTTCAATGTTGGCAGAGCCATCACCAATCCACTCAGGAAGACCTCTAGAAGGTTCACCAGAAGTCTGAGGAACGTATTCACCAGCAGGGAATACCTGGTAGTCCTTGTAAGGAACAACCTGGACATGGTGACGAGCAAATCCAGCTCTCTTCCAGACAAGAGAACCCTCCTTGGGAAGCAAGGGAGGGCACTCCTTAGAGACAAGCTTGTAAGAAACAGGCTTTCCAGAAAATGGGTGCAACTTCTTGGGATTGCACATATCCCAGGAACGAGAAAACTCGCTCTTGTAGGAAGTCTGAGAATCGCCAGCGGTCTTGAAAACAGTTCTCTTGGGGAGGAAAGCGTTACCATATTTGTTATTGGGGTGGCCAACAGGAAGCTCAGACTGGACAGCATCGACCATGGCAACGGTATTCTCCTCACCATCAATGTTAGGGTTGATGCGAAGAGAGAACAAATGCTGGTGGTTGTGAGCATTGACGTTAGGGTAAACTTGAGTACCATATCCTCCAATGTTCTCATCAGGAGTCATAACATAAGTGTTTAGAATACCAGTTAGCTTGATTTCAAGCTGGATGGTACCATCAATATGGAAAATCCAGTAGACCATGTACTCGTAGTTAGCGGCGGTAAAGATCTGGGAAATGATCAGCTTGACAGAACGAGTGACAATGGAAGTAGCAAAGCCATCACGGAAATCAGAGTGCTTGAACAAGACACCATCGTCTTCTTCATGAATGCAGACAGCGTTCTTAACAGTGATAGGGTCACCCTTGCGGTCAGCAAAGTGAGCGTCAAGGTAGTGGATAACACCCTTACAGTCGCAGCCAAGAGCAAGAGGGTTGGTCATGTAACCAGCACCGTACTCTCCGAGATCAAAAGCATGCTTGCGCTGATGAGGGAAATCAGGGGCACCGTATGGTACAACCATTTCAGCAAGAGACATTCTGTAGAAAATGGGTCTAACAGTACCATGCTCGTTGTAAGAGATATCAGAAAGAACAATACCTTCTCTGTAGTTGAAACCAATGTGGAACTTGAAGTTCTGCCATTCCATAATGTTACCAGTCATCTTGAAAGAAACACCTTCGGGCTGAGTGACGTTGATTGGCTTGATGGTATCACGGTAGCCGGTAGTTGCCATGATGTCTTTAGGGTTGAAGTTGGAGTGCTTGACCTTGGATAGAGGACGTCTGACAGGGGGAATATCAATGAAAACAATTTCTTTAGTCTCAGTGTCAACAATAGGACAGAAGTCAAGAGGATGAGAGTACTGGGAGTCATCTTCGTCAGATCTATAGTACATCAGGGCCTGCTGCAGTCTTCTGTTAGTTCCCCAACGCTCATCGTAGCCAATAGTCCAGGGATCACAGTAAACCTTGTGCATATCCTCCTTAGGAATACCTGAAATAACGCATTGCTCAATGACTCTGGGATCAGTTCTAATAACGTCTTCAGTAGATTGCAAATCTTCGACAGTCAAGATGGGCTGGAATCCAGTAACAAACTTGGAACCATAAACTTTCTTGTCAGTTAAACTAAGAGAACCTTCATGAATACCGTTCTTGCCAGCTTCAAGGACAGTGAAGAAAACTTCACGGTTAGGCAAAGGGATAGAATTGTTGGCTAGCCAAACTTTCAAGATGCTCTTAGGAGGCTCCTTGAGTGTAACTGTGTTGAAAGAGATAGTCTTGCCAGAGAAGTGGGCCTTGATGAGAGCAACAGCAGCGGTGATCTCAGAAGGAGAGAGAGGGTCCAAAGGGTGTTGGGGAGCAATAGCTCCTGCGGTAGCGTGGCTTGAGATCATGTTTAAACGTTCCATTGTGATTTATTTAGCTTTTGTTAGTTGTTTGAGATGTGAAGAAGAGTTGTTGAGAATGAATTGTAGGACAAAAAAAAAAATGTTTTGAAGGTCTCAAAACAGTTTATTTATATCAATTTGATGCATGTAAATTAATTGAAAGCAAATGTAATTAAACGGTAGCATATTTACTGGTGAGAGATGAATTGAAAGCAATTGTAATGAGTGGATGGGTGGTGATGTGTGAATTTTGAGATAACGGAGTCGAGGAAAAAGGTTTTACAAAAAAAAAAAAAACAGTTTGAAGGAAACTTTAAAATCGGTTGATAACAAATCTGAAAAGTTTTTAGAGTTTACTGGTGTTTGAATAAAGATAAGCTTTTTTTCCCCAATAAAAAATAGCGGTGACCAACTTTGTCGAGGAAAAAAAAAAAAAATTGCTTTCAATGTGTGGCAATAAGAAGGGTTCTCCAATAAAAAAAAATAAAAATAAAAAAAAAAACAATTTAAATTTGCTTTCAATTCAACTTGAATAGATTGATGTATAGAGTAGTATTATTACATGTCTACGATATATATGTACGTATCCATATATCTAATATGTCTACACATTGTGAGATCACGTGTTTATATCTTTTTATTTTTATCAGGTTCCAATTTAACAACCTTATTATAATGTTGTCTTTCAATGCTTGGTGACACATGAACTCAGACAAACTATTGGTTTGTCAAATCAATCATACAGAAGATATATTATCAGAGTTGAGCAGAGTTTCTTCAGTCTTTGATTACTACAAATCCTATCTCATACAACAAATGGAATATGATCCTAGTAATCTGTCTAATCAAATTAACCATTTTTTTTTTATATGACTTAGAGTCCTTAAAGTCTAGAAGGTAAATATAAACGGTTTATTTTTCAAGAAGCTATACTATGATTACTCTATACATTGAATATTATGGTTCAATTACTATTCTGAAAAACGTTTTTTTTTAAACAAAAAAACAAAACAAAAGAAAAAAACAATCAATCAATTTACAGTATGTTTTAAAGACTTCAAGCTTATCGAGAATTTTAAAAAAATCGGTTATAGTATAATCGTAAGATTGAATTTTCACTGATATATAGTCTTTTATGATTATATTCCAGGTACATAGATTTGAGAGCATTGATTATTTTTTTTTGAAAGAACTAATGTTACTGGATGCCAATAAAAAAAAGATGGACAACAAAACCCTGGGAAGCTTTATGGTTTTACAACCAAAGATGTTCCTATTCCAAACCCCTATCTTGTTCAAATTTATGACTTTTAAGAGGTCAGAAAAGCAGCGATAGGTTTCGCTGACTCAATCGTTTATTTTTAAAAGATAAATCAGAGTGTGGCTAAGTCTCTGTGAAATCATGTTGCTATTAAAACGAGTTTTTTTTTTTTTACGTAAAATAAAAATAACCTTCCAAACATAAAAGTATTATTAGTAAATAATAACATAATGAATTTTTTTTTTTTTTCCCCAGTGGGATTATTTTCTAAACACTGTTAAAAAAAACTACGTATCTACTGTACTTCAATATCAAGTTGTTCTTAAACAAATATAACAGGCAAAACATTTCCTTCAACTTAAAAATTGTTTAAACTAATTGCTTTAAAACAGTTCAACTATGCCTGATTAGCTAATTTATTTCCGGTTGCACCTTACTCAACTTTTTTTTTTTTTTACCAGTATTTGTGTAATCCACTGGATTGTGACATTTTCAGAAAGATCCAATTGTTTTCGCTTGCTGCAAAGCTTTAATTCAAAAAAAAAAAGCAAAGATCTTAAGGAAAATTTTGCTGTTTCATGGTCTTACTTTCGAGTTACAAATAAAACCAAGACCTGGCCAAGAGTTGATACACACCCCATCACTGATACTTAAGATTGCAATACAGAAATTTTTTTTTAAATATCATACCGTTTTCTAAATTTTGAAAACGAAAGTAATCATACCCGAGACCTTCTATTATTCCGGTTTTATTCACGTCGTAACAATTGCGTGGTGCCTTATAAGGATTACAACTAATTTCAAATAATATCTAAAAAACCTTACGTACTCAATATTTAGAATTCTCATTGTAAAAACGTTTTTTTTTTTTTTTACAAAAAAGACCTATTTCAATAACTTGAAAAAAAAGTAGTTTTTCATGTTTGCACTTTTGGTATTGTTTTCTTTGAGGTCCGTTTTGTTCATATCAAACAGTCAGATTTACCTAGCGCTTTAAACTAAATTTTGCTGTTTTACCTCTTTGCTCTCGCGGTCAAGCCTCGTACCTCTGACAGGAACTTTGCTATTGCTTGTAGGCCTTCCCGTGTGTTCAGCAACTCAGTGTGTTTTTTTTAAGTCAGGCGATGCTTTGCGCAGTGTCTGTCTGTTACTCTCAGTTTTTGGAACAGTATTTAATGACATGTTGTATAGTTTCGAACGCTCCACATTCACAATTGTAGTGATCCATGGAGACCTTTCTTTTCTGTAGATATTCTCTAAAGTTTCCGTTGCTAGTTCTAAGTTGTGTGATCCAGCCTCAACCTCAATGGCGGAACTGCAACCTCCTTCTCCAGAATGTCACCAGATGTGCCTTTATAGTTCCCGGCTATCCTCTTGAGAGCTTCGTACTGAATGGATTCCAGTCTCTTATTCTGCCCGACCTTTCCTTCAAGCCAGACCTCGCAGCCGTACTCCATGACTGTTCTGACGTACCCCAGGTACATTGACTTCAGGGCCTTGTCCTTTACTTTTCGGACTGTGCCGCTCAAAACACTCATCGCTCTGAGTGTCCGCCCGGCTTTGTTAGCGATGTTTTCGACGTGGGTTCTGAAGTCCAAACTTCTATCTAGAATGATTCCTAGCAGCTTGACCTCTTTGTCCAGTGCCTTTCTCTCCGCTCTGCCTGGCAAGGTCAGAGATATGTTATCTAAGTTTGGATTTTTTCTTTTTTTTGTTAAAGTGAAAAAATCCCAGCTTGTCTCCAAGATCTATTTCAGTGTGCGTTGATTTTGCCCACTTGCATACCATACTTAGTGTTGTAGAAAGCCTCTTAGCGTTGTTATCCATGCTTTCTCTTGTGTATATTGTGATCTCGTCGACAAATCCAATGATCTGAAGCCCCTCAGTCTCCACCATGCCGTAGAGCGGCGTTGTGTAAATGAGGAATAGTAACGGTGATGTTGGGGAGTCCTGAGGCACGCTAGTGGACACTGAGCTTACCTCTGTCTCATACCCATCCAGGACCAAACTGGCCGACCTGTTTTTGGTAAACTCGAATGTCCACCTCACAGCCGTTTCCGGAAGACCTAAATTTCTCATTGTTTTGATTAGCTTTTCTGTTGCTACTACTAATGCAATCATTGAAAAACGGCTAATGTTAACAAAAATTTATGTGACATCATCATCAATTAAAAGCCTTTGTTGATTGGAAACCCAACCCTGGCAAGACAAGAATGCAATTTTGGATTCCAAAGGTATTAACTAGCTTTGCAATATAAGTATCTTTCATACACAATATATTGTCTGTTAGTATTAAAAATGTATTATAAATATTAATTTTATTTATAAAATACATTATCTAATAACCACGTATTAACCTATTGACTGTGTTGGTTGTGTAAATGTACCATCTGTACTAACTAATACTAAAAAGTTTTCTTCTATGCCTTATAATTTGCGTAAATTAAAGATACTAAATATTGTGTTTCAATATTTAAAATAAGTTTTAAAATCATCTTCTAAATACTCTTCACAAGTTGATACTAAACAAGAACAGGTCTATTAGGCAGATAGATGTACAAAGTAGAGCCAATAGTGTACTTATCAAGGCTCTGGTTAAAAGGTTTAAATTTTGATTTAGACTACAACAAAATTGCTGATCACTATAAACAGTAATAGAAACTCGTTCAACTTTGAAATTAAAACCATAATGTTTTGAATCAAATTATTTGGGCGTAGAAATGTGTATAATATGTAAGGTGTTTGGGAGCAATATGATTGCCCTCGCTCAACAAACAATGATACAACTTAAATACAAAAATGGAAAGACCCTCACAATCAATTGAATTTTTGAAAAACCAAACAGTATCATGACAAATTACATTTTTATATTATTACCGTGAGTCATCTATTAAAACCAACTCACAATTATTTTTCCTCAGACTATTGTAGAGATTATTTTGAAGGATCTGTCAAGGTGATAAGCCGTGATTTATGGTCAATTTCCTTTTGTCGATTAATAGCCAAGCAAGCAGCTACTAAATCATCAACTGACTCAGTTCCATCTTTCTTAACAATAGTATGAGATCCTTTTTTTGTATTGCGCTTGTATTTGACAATATCACCGCCATCTTTGTACCCTATCCAACTGCGGTGAAGGGCAGGGCGGCCCGAAAAGCTCTGATTCCATTTCATTGAGACCTTGATTGGCATAAGGTCATGATCATATTTGTCATCATAGTTGAGATATTGTAATTGTACCCACTCGCACCAACTGCGACCCAAAATAATGTCAAACTTGTTGGTATCTAGAACGAAAAATGGCAGGTCCTGCGCAAAATTGAGCACAGTTATGGCTAATGACTTTACAAAACCAACACACTCAATTGGCTCGTTGTTACCGTTAACAAAAAATAATCCCTTTTGCTTGCTACCCTTTTTTTGATTAAGAAACAGATTGAACGAAGACTTTAAATCCATGTCATATTTAACGTTCATCTCATCGGCTACCTTTTTTGATATGGCGTTAATGGTCGACACGCCCGAAACGTAAGCATTATATGCGCGTGCGCTGAACTGAATCCGTGCCAAAACTGTTGTGAAAAAATTTCGAGAAATTTTAGTGTTCTCGTCCATTTTGTCGTGCAAAATCCGAAGTTGCGTGACTTGAAGTCGTTTATTGAGTTCAGCCTCTTGTAGTGCCTTTTTCTTTGACTCTTCTGGATTGTATGAACACATTAACCCGTCTTTCAGACTCTCAAAAATGCTTTGGTCTTTAATTATGCCACCTCGAAATAGCCGCAACTCCTTGCCATCTTTAAGACATATCCGATTTTTGACATTGATTTTAAGAGTTCCGTTATCAAGAAGGTAGCCTAGAAACTTGCAGGTTTCCATGTGGTGACCTTTAAGTCCGCAAAAAAGACATTCGTCGTACAGCCTTCGCCGGCGAATCCTGACAGTATATTGTGCTGGTTCTTCTTCACGCTCATACTCTTCCACAGGATCATCTAATGGAGTTATAAAAATGATTCGGGTAAAAAGCTGGAACATTTTGCTTCTAAAATCTCCCTTGTGATATTTTATATCGAGCGCATCTTCGATAAAGGGAATGAGCTCAGCATAACCTTCAGGTTCACCGACCTGAGTTATGACAATTTGGATATCTTCTCGAACATTATTTGCAAAAGACTTGTAATTTGTATGTTTTTTTCGTTCTTCAAACACTTCATCCAGAAAAAACGAAATACCCTTTGTACAAAGTAATTTCCATAACCGCACCTCACCAAACTCCTGCAACTGATCCAACTTTTTTTCATCATTTAGCATGATACTGTTTTTATGATTTCGAGAATGTTCTTTTTTCGCGTGAAGTAAAACTTTTTTAAGCACAACGTTCCACATGCGCTGAGGCCAGAACCGCTGCACGATCGCATACTTTTGTTGAAACTGCAGTTCATCTGGAAGATAACACATTTCCTCAATATACCTAAGGCCTAAAGCGTATTTTATTGAAGAGGGATTTGTCGTGATTGTTGCTATGAGTCGCTGGAGCATGTCTTCGTTTTCTTCCGTGGGAAACATTTCAGTCCGCTTTCTAAGTAGGTTCATCAATTTTGCTGCACGAATGCAATATTTACCACCGGTTACTGAAACATTATGTACCGACTCTTTATGATCCGACATCATTAAAAAAAATATATATATATATATATATATATATATATGGTGTTATGATCTCGTTGTGTTGTGAAGACTCGACGAGACGTAGCCTTTAGAAACCAACGGTGATTATTTCCTAAACCTCCAAACTTCTCACCTTTAACCCTAATCAAAAACCTTTTTTGGGTTAGGGTTAGTATGTACGGCTGAAAATGTCTGAGAAGGTTGCTGCCTCAAAAATTAATCTCGATCTCAAGATCGAAACTTACATGATTGAGTCTCTAGACCAGACATGACAAATAATTTTTTTTTTCAGGGGCTATTGACATTGTGAATGAAATAAACCAGATTAATCATTTAAAAGTTTAAAAAAAAAAAACAAAAAAAAAAAACTGTTTTTAGATTCAGTGTCTATTCCAGACTATAATTAACGTGTTCCACACATTTGGATTTTTTATACTGAGAAAATACTTGGTTGCTTACACAATATTGATCTTCTGTTCTATCAGTTAAAAAAAAAAGGAGCAGATCAGGGTTACAGATGAGTTTCGATCGAAAAGTAAGAGTCTGAGCGGGAAATCATAGCTGGTGTGTGAACTCTAGAAGCCGTAACTGTAACAGTCAACAAGTGGCTGTTAAAAAGAAAAACACAATATTTATCAAGATCTTTTCAGATCCAACTTTTAGTACATCAACGAATATCTTTTATGGTTTTATTGTCATTTTGTGAGTTAATAAAAAATTAATATATGGTGCTTTTAAATTATTATTATTTTACTGGACAATATGGTTACTGAATCATAAAATATGACACATACTATGCATTATGGTTTCTTCCAGGGCATAATTCCATTCAGAACAATTGAATCTTAATTAATATAACTTTTTTTTTTTTCAAAAACAGATTATAGGTATGTATTAATTTTGAGAGTCTTTTATAAATAAATGAAAAATTTTATTTTATTTAAAGATATAAGTCATATAACTTAGGCTACAAATCAGCGTATCTTTATTTTCTCCTGCTTTCTTTCTCTCGTTGTCGGTTTTTTATTTTTTTTATTTTTTATTTTTTCAATAACCAAAACATACATAATTTCTACATTCCAGTTATGTTTTTTATCTCTCATATATATAAACTTTTTTTTTTCTTTTTCATTTAAACCATTCAATTATTGCTATTTTCCAAAGTAAACCACTACTGTGAAACATTTATAACAAATCGCTTAAGTTATAATTTCTCTACTCAGAGTCTCTCTACGACAAGACTATTGTTAGATCTTGCATCTATATAGGTACTTGCAGTTATATACATATTTGCATACAATGTGCTTTTCAGAAGTTATGCAACGTTGTTATTCCGTGATGCAGCACTTAATTAAATGAGATGTAATAAAACTGACAGTCAACGTGAATATTGTATATACGTGTCTATGACAGAAGTGCTTAGACCACGATGAATAGTCATTACTATGCATGTAAATTTTTAAATAGGGCTTTTGAGTAGGAGATAACAACATACAGAATTGTACTGACCGGATACCAGGCATTGATTCCACACAGATTAGTTCGATTGACGGTGCTTCCGATCTGATTGTTATCGTAGAAAAGTGTAGGGGGTCGTGGTCTAATAGGTAAGCCTAAGGCAAAAAAAAAAAGGTAAAATATTTGAATTTAGTGAATGGGTAATCTATTTTTGGATACAAGCATTTTTTTTTCATCTGCATGCTAACTGAGTTGGTAAGAGTGTGGTCACTGTACTCTGGCTGTACCATTAACGACAATGACATAAAAGCTGTTGGCACATAAGTTTTCAACAAGCCAGAAGATCCATCTCCTAAGTAGCGCTCGCTTGGATACATAACAATATCAAGCGAGGTTCTGTTTGTAAAGTAGTAATCATCGAGATGATCTAGTTTTTCCTACATATAAATATTTTTTCATTTAAATTTCAAGCGCGTGGAGTTAATGCAAATAATAAAAGATAGTTAATTGTAAAATGTACATAATAAAGCTTTGTTTTATAGATATTTTGTCAAAGAATTAACATAATACAAAAACTTCGTTTTACAAATATTTTATCAAAAAATAAAATAAAATAAATAAAGTAGGTAATTAAAACACAATAATAATAATAAAGATAATAAAGATAATAAAGATAATAAAGATAATAAAGATAATAAAGATAATAATAAAGATAATAATAATAATAAAAACACGGTTAGAAATTACCGTGCTTTATGTATAGGGATGCTTTTTTGCAAGGTAAATTGCTAGTTGAAAATAAAATTAGTTTTTTTCAAAATTAATAGAATTGTAGGAAATAGTCGAGTGATCATGATTGGTTTACTTGTTAATATTAATACTAAGGTTGTATGGTCTTTGAAAACCAATATATTAGCTTGCACCGGCTTTGCAACCTGGTAACTTGATCTATTTGATATTTATTTGTTATTATTAAAATGATCAGTTTATCATTCTTATAGACCATGCGCTATACATCACGAGCTGAATAGCAGAAAGACTATGACAAGTTAGGTGAACTTCGACAATACTATTCTTGTACTCAATGAGTGTTGTATAACAGTGAGTACCCTAACTTACTGGAACTATTCATGAGGACTGTGCCTCACCATACATTTAGCAAGTTATTCCAGCTGCAAACAAGTCATGGTGCTCTTGGGAAGTATTTTCAAATGAGGTGTATTAATGAAAGAGATCATAACTGTGAATGTAGACAGCTAAAAACAGTCGAACACGTTATTAAGGAGTGTTCTCTGCATCCTTTGGAGCGTGGCTTCTTAAGTAAAGTTTCCCCGGAATATGATCTAAGAGTCCTGCTTGATACCAAGAAGGGTTTTGAAGCGGTAGTCAAGTTATTTAACTCATTACCGCAACTATTTTGCTAATGGTCTGCTTGATTCGAGCAGCTTGTTAAGGTTTTACTGTGTGTCAATCTTAGCTATCATTCCAGCAGGTTTTATGTATCCCAGGTTTCCCTTAGCACATGTGATATTTTATGGAAAATTCAGCACCATCGAATGCCTGAAAAACCTGAAGCGCGCTGAGAACGCTAATTTCAAAGTCTCATAGAGATAAATGTTTTTTGGATTCCATGTTTTCTTTGTATATCTTTGTTATTGTTATTTTAATTATGTAACTATGTGATGTAAGGACAATTAACAGATTTTCTATCTATCTAGACTACTTTCAACAACCAACTTACGATACTTGATATCAATTGATCTTTATTCTGATCAGTCTTCTAAGTTGTTATAACCAATCAAATTTTGTATATTATATATATTAGCTAGTTCATCCCTCATTAAAAAAAACAATTACAGTAATGTGCTGAAAAAAATTATTACAAGCAAAGAAAAAAAAAAAAAAACATCAGCTACACTCTCCAACTGTTGACAGGATACGGTCTGAAACCAGCAATATTTTCCTCTTCTTCTATTAAAGACCCTGTTAGAGTACTGATACTACTAACAGATTTTTTGTGCGCATGGCTGTTCCCGCTAGCAATTTCAGATTGGGGTGGCTTGTACTGCAATACGGGGCCTTCGACAAAAGTGCCGGAAAGGCGAGCAAGTACAGGAGCTGGCTCTAGACGCACTGGCGACTGCGAGCGGCGGCGCGTGTGACGGCGACGGGTTGGTGATCCTGGAACCGCAGCAGCCGCTGAAGCTGTTGCGGCTGCCGATGTCGTTGTATCAATTCGCGTCGGTGGAATTACACTATTAGCGCGGCGATGACCACCACCACCTTTTTTCTTTCCGCCCCCTGAACCAGAGCCAACACCGTTACCTGTGGTCGTGTAAGTCGCACTGCGGTTGTGAGCAGTTTCGTGAGCTCTGTTGTCGTCCGCAACGTGCGTCAGAGCGTAAATCAAAACAACTGTGGCAAGTAAGAGTGATGCAAACACCGGCGGGGATCTCCGGTAAGTGTAAAGCGAAAATCCAAAAATGAGACCGAGCAATGGCGGCGGCTGCCGCTTTTGTTTATACTTTACTGCAGTAAGCGCAGATGTTACGGCTTTTGTTCTAGGACGAGAAAGTTCTTCGTTCACCAGCGCAATAGCCTGTTCAGGGGTGAGGCTTGGGAGACTTGATTCAGGTGGAATGTTGGTGTTATTAGGTTTTTTGGTACTAGGTTTTTTTTCACTGGTTTTTTTAGTGTCAACAGAGCTTATGCCCAGCCCAAAAACAGGTGGTGGTTGAAGAACCGGGATAGTGCTGCCGTTACTGTTACTACTGTTATTGCTGGTAGTGCTGTGGACGCTACCGCTACTGTCGTTGCAGTTAGCTAAGTACATGCTTTTACGCTTTTGTAAAGCCTGTCGTGTGGGTGAAAGTTGGGGGAGTGTCTCGAAATCGAGTTTTAGTGAGGAAAGAGATGTTGGCTGCTTAACTAAAGGTTTTTCTACTGGCGTGGCAGAAACAGTGGAGGCTGCTACAGGGAGAGGTTCTACGGAAAATTCAAGGTCCGTTGTGTGTTTGCATGAACTGTCTTCGTCGTCGAATGGTGCAGAGGATGACGAAGTGGTCGAGGAGTTTGAGAAAAGAGAGTTGGTGGAGGAATTGCTGACTGTACGGATGGGAGTTCTATCCATAGCTGCCTACGTACTAACGACTGAACAAAAATATAAAAAGAATGTGGTAAAACGGGGTTTAACGGAAAGGTTCTTTGAGCATGAAAGATTTTGCCGCAAAGTCACTGTTTGGGTTGAAGTAGCTGTCAAGTGAAAAGAATCGGTCAGGAATAAATAAATAAATAAATAAATAAATAAATAAAATGGAAAATTAGTGTCACACTGATGTATTTTCAAAAGTAGCAGATAAAAAGCTGGTAGGTATCATCAGATAATAATTTTTAAATAAAAGAGTAAAAAGAAAGATTAAAAGCCTGAAGAAAAGAAGAAGAAAAAAACATTTGAAGGTGGTAGAGCCCACAATTTCATTTTGTTTGTTTTTGTTTACATGGTACCCTGATAGTAAGCTGAGATGCAATTTTAGCATGTAAATAAACAGGTTTTGTACTTTTTAATATTACCCAAGTAGTAAGAAATCGATGTCTATTAGCCATGAAAAACAATAACCAATAACTGGAAAAAATAAAATAAAAAATAAACAATTCAAAACAAAGGAAGTTTTTAAAACAAGTATATACAGTAAATACAATAATAAGTTATATTCTATTAGTGTTGAAAAAAAAAAAAAATCTGTTTTTTAGGGTTTATGGTTAAAACTCCCAAATGATACGCAGCTTTGATCTCAAATGATGTGTTTGTTTACTGTTTTTCCTTTTATTTTTCAACCATCTCTGTGTTTGGGTAATAAATGATTGTATTGGGCAAACTTGGTACCATATTTAATCAGTAAAAGGCTATTATAGTGAGCATACAAACAGTAAATACAAGTGGCCAATGTCAATTCACATAGTTTATTGTCATAAGTATTTGTTTTTGTTTTTGACTTGCCAAACTAGGCAAACTGTAAACAATAAATTTTTTGTTACGATTCGGAACAATTAAGATTGTCCTTATTAAAAAAAAAAAAAAAAAAAAAGGCTAGGGCCGTCGTGAGATAAATATATCTAAACTAACAAGAAATGAAATAAAATTTATGAGAATTTTTATTTATTTTTTTGTATATTATTGCAACATGATAAGGTTGCAGAAATGTGCTTAATCAAAATTCAGCGTGAAGTTTTTTTTATGAGTATACATACATATGACTGAAATATTGGTATCATATTACCAGAGTTTATAAAACGCATTACCTGTCAAAATTATTGACAGGTTGTCAAATCTAAGTAAAAAAAAATGAAATTGAGTTTTATTTTTTCTATATCAACTACATTCTTGCTTTTCTTTCGCTATCTCATTTCATCAATGTTGATATTTATTTATTTTTTTTTTTTGAAAAGAATGATTCAAAATTGTATAATGGTAAGGAATAATGTAAAGACATAGAATTTTTGAGACAGGTTTTTTTTTTTTTTTTGTATTTTAATTCTATTCCAGTTTCATGTTTATTTCGTGACTGGAAAATAAAAAAACAATAAAAAAAAAAAACTAACAAAACATGAACATGAAATATTTTCAGAAATGGCTCAAGTTATAATATTATAATTTTCAATTTCTTGAGTATTGATATACAAAAAAAAATTGGTTAATGTGTTTCCGCTATGATTTTTTTTTCTTACATCGTCAACTCGTCGCGACATAAATTCTATCAACTTTGTTGAGATAACTCGACTTCTGATACAATCACATATTTAATAAAATAAAAACCATCTCAACATGAGAAGTAACGTATGCTTTTTTTTTTTTTGATTGCTAGCTTTATTTTTTTTTTACATAGCTTCAAATGGTTTTAATGGGGTTCAGATCAGGCGATCGTAATGGTCAAATAATATTTTCAATATTATGACCCGAAAACTATTTTTTTTTTTTCCATCTCAGAGATATTTGGCTCCGTCCTGCATAAAAATAAGTAATTTTTTTTACCTGAAATCTTTTTGCTTAGTCTTTTTTTTGTTAAAAAAAAGTAACAGATGGCCTTCAAGAACTTTTAAGTATAATTGATGATTCATAGTTGCTCCTTGTGGTAGAACATACAGATTACTAGTACCAACTCTAGAAAAAGCACCCACCCATATGCCCAATTTTCTGCGATTAACAGGAACCAGGAACTGTAGGTTGTGTTTGCATTAAATTTTTTTAATCTTTTTTTTTTATTACAAACAGTAATCTATTGATGTCGTTTTTTTTTTTTTTTTTTTTTTTTTTTTTTTTTTTTGAAAAACCGATCTCAACATGACTTTTGTCTGACCAGATAACCGTAGCCCAGTCAAACAAAGGGTTGTCTCTGTAAGTTTTTGCCCAGGATTTCCCGTTTTTTTTTTGTGAGTCTTGCTTGAAAATGGTTCAAGAGTTGGTATGCCTGATTTGATTTTGGTGTTCTCAAAAAGTCATCCGAATCATATTATAGCTAAGCTTACGTCCTGGTATGAATCGGGGGTGGCAAGCCGCTTAAAAAAGATTTTCAGTGTTTGTTTTGACAGCACGCACAATTACTCGGGCCTCACGATCAGTTCAACTTCTTAAATTTTTTTTTTTTCAAAGAGGTTTGTCTTGTATTTTGACAGCTTTCAACTTTGTTTTTTTGTAAAAGTGATTAACAAAATCAAGAAATCTTTTTTTGAAAGCTTTGTGTAACAAAAAAAAAAAAAAAAAACGTTTGAAAACTGAAATCTTTTGATTATTCTTTTGAAAAATACTAAATATCTTTTTTTTATTTTTTACTCTGATTACAAAATATAATGACAAAAAAAAGGGTAATAAATTAACTATTTTCAAATCTGTTTTGATTGATTTTTGAAGAACAAAAAGTTTTGAAAAAATTTCAGTTTTTTTTCAAAAAAAAAAAAAAAAGTTTGAAAAATTTGCCGCCTTTATGAAAACCCATGTTATCATAACATAAAAAAAAACAAAAAAAAAACATATAAAATTGTAATTGACATTCTTTATATAGGTTTAAATGTTTTTTTTTTTTGCAATTACACAAATGCTATGGGTTGTATTATTGAAGTTTAATTACCTTTCTTATTGGCTGGCAACCCAAGAAAGATTATAAGTGTGAAAGGGGGGGCTATTTTACGAACCTACGTGTACTATAATAATGCTTTTTCTTTTTACAAAAACTTGTAAACTTTTTTCTGCTAGATTATCTTTTTAAACAACTCGCTCTCAAACCATAAATACTAACGTTGATTTTTTTTTTTTTTATCAGACTATAAGTATTTAAAAAGGGGTTTTGCAATATCTATATATATATTTTTTTTCTTTCGTAGTTAATTATATTCATATATCACTGTATAGATAGTATAATATATTAGATGATAAAGTAAATGAAATGTAATTTAATAGCATATACGTATAATCTATGAGCTCTAAAAATAACAAAAAAACAACAAAAAAAAAACTTGTTTTAATGTTATGATGTCACACAGTCTAAAAATCTGACTTTCTAAAAAAAAAAGAAAAAAAGAAAAAAAAAAAAAAGTTTTACATATCAAAACGTATTTTGAATAATAACAGTTGCCATAATTTGTACGCATCTCTGTTCGTGCTCTCGACAGGGTCTAGACTCTAATTCTGAACTTTAACTATATAATACAAGTTATATTTGTAATGATTGATGCCAATTATAGCTTCAAACACTCAAACAAAAAAAAAAAGGTTTTTTTTTTTTTTTGCTAATATTAGAATACATAGACTAGCTATTTGTGTACAATATAAAAATAATGAAATAGAAAAAAAAAGACTTTAAAAGAAATGTTAAAAAAAAGGGTATCTAATATGAATAATGATAATGAGATGAAGCGAGGGTGGGATAAATTTACATCATTGATTTTTGGGTCATGATATGATGTTTAATGACAGGAAGTCTCTCTACTGTCAGTACATTTACAACACCATGAACGCACCAAAAATGGAAGAAGAAAGTAAAATGGCAATTGGAGCAACAACAGCAACACCCATAGGAGCTGGCACAATAGCAGCAGCAGCAGCGCTACTAGAAGTTTCACTAGCAGCCGCAGCAGAAGCGCCAGAGGCAGTATTCGAGCTAGTGGAACGAGGGGCTCTGGAAGTGGTCTTGGCGGTCAAAGCAGCCTCAGCAGCAGCTTTGTTGTCCTCAATGTCACCTTTATCACCATAAGAAGTATTGGGACCGTTAGTACCGAGAGGTTTACCGGCACCGCTTGTCAAAAAGGCAGAAGCACGCTTAGGCATATTGGGGATAGCAGCATCAGGATCAACCTCCCAGACACCTTCCTCAAAGGCAGGACATTTGGAGGCGTCAGTCTTAGAGCTGGCACCAGCATCGCCACTTGGCATCTTGACCTTTGCAAGCTCGGACTTGAGGTTGTTGTAGTCGGCCTTTTTGGTAATATCACCGTTTTTGGAAATTTCAACTAGACCGTACTTGTTGTCTTCCTCAGAGTATTCATAGACAAGACCACCTGAAAAAACAGTAGTCATTTGTTCAGAGTAAATAGCTTCAATCTCAGTAAAAGGTCTAGGTGTAATCTCATTGCAACCAAACTCAGAAAGAAACATGGGCTTGGTGTAGCCAGAGTAAGTCTCAACCTTTTTGTCATAGCCAGAAAGAGAGTAGGAAGATTTGCCACACCAAGAATAATCGTTCATGCCAAACATGTCGAGACGCTCTTCATCGGAACCACAGTTAAAGTACTCAGCCTGATGCTGACGGTTGGTAGAAATATCAGCAGCAGAATAACCAACAGGAATAAAACGCTTAGACTGGGACTTGATGTAAGCCTTCATGTCGCGAATAACGGCCTTGACATAAGGTGCAGTAGCAGTAGTGTTTTCATCATTAATGACCTCGTTAGCAGCAAAGAAACCAAGCAAGTTGTCGTAGCCCTTGAAGGTGTCGATTGTGGCAAAAACATGTTGGAGATAGGCAGTGTTGTATGAGTATGCGGGGCTAGCACGGTTGATAGAGTTTTTGGGGGTGTTGACATCAAGAATGAGGTAAATTCCAGCATCGTCAAGCAGTTTCATACATTCAGAGTGATCGCCTGCGTTATCGACAGAGTAGACTCTGATGGCATTGAGACCGAGATCTTTGAAATAAGCAATATCACGTTTACAGATATCGACGTTGAGAAGAGGGTCTGAAAAATCGGAAGAACCACCAGGAAGATAGTCAACACCTTTGATGAAAAAACGTTTGTTAGTTTTAGAGTCGTAAAAGGCATTACCTTTAACAGTGATGGGATTGAGAGCCGCAGAAACGATGGAGGATGCGGCAAGAAGAGACAGAAGGAACTTCATGATGATAAACGAGTGTTGGGGTAGAGACGACTAGTAAGAAAGAAGAAGAAGAAAAAAAGTATCTTTTTCAAAAAAAAAAAAAGGGATGAGTGGGTTTTATAAACGATTTTTTTTTTTTGGAATCACCAAGACAATCGCCGAGTGCTGTGATCTTGGAAAATAACCAAAAAAAGCCCAGAAAATGTGGTTGTGTTTTGACAAGCTTCCGAATTAGGCAAGAATCTAATACATTTAGAGTTTAGTTTAGTTTTTATTTCAATGTTTAAAAAACATGTTTAAAACAAACGCAAAGATTTAAAGTTTTGGTTGTCTGTGCGGTGAATTGTCATCACCAAAATAACAACAAAAAAGGAGACAAAAAAAAAAAAATAGAGGTACAGTTTTCATTGATTTCGGTTTGTAGTTTTTTGTTTTATTATCATTTTCTATCAAAAACTCATCTGCCAACAGTAGCAAAATCACAATAGATTCTAGTTTTCTCTTTGTCAAAAAAGCATGCAAAGGAAGTGGGTTTATGCTAACTTTATGACGGTTTTTTCTTCACTGAAAAAAAAAAAAGAAACCAGCCAACCAACGAATAAACTTTTTATCAAGGGGTCTATTATGAAACTTGATATTAAAAAGTGCTTGCCAAAATACATCACTCAATATATTAATATATGTATACTCATAAAAAGTTATTCAACAGGTCCAATCCAAAACTTGTGTGTTTTTATTAATTTCATTTTATTTTTTTTTTAAAAACAAGGTCCAGTTTAAATTTCATAGTAATAATATTTCATTCTTCCTTTTTTTTTTTTTTTCAACGCTGAACGTAGTAGCTTAAGAGAGTTAAGGGATAAAATGGGGGGCAAAGAAAAAAAAAAAAGGAATGTTGTGGTTAATTATGAGTTATAAAAGGTTTTCTTGGGTTAATTTAAACTACGAGAATAAGCAGTTTATAGCCTCAATCAAAAAGGCCAAAGAATTTTTTTTAATGAAATAATAATAATAGTGATAATATTAATATTAATATTAATAGTAATGGTAATAGTAATAATAATGATAAAAATAATAATAATAATAAAAATAATGAAACAATGAGTATTCATCAATAGGCATTTAGAAATCATTGAATAGTTTAGACACATTTCAATTCAACAAGAACCAAAAACTAAAAAAAAAAACATGGTAATTCACGCAAAAACAACAAAGAAAATCATGACGAAATAATGGCACAATAATTGATATTAAAAAATAAAAAAAAAAAACTTAGTATTTCAAACATTCATCAAGATTTAATGATTAATTTGACTCTTCATGAAGAAATAATATATTTATTTTTTTGACAGGTTCACGTTTATTAGATATTTAAACGAAAAAATATTGACACTTTGAACAATTGTTGGCTTGTCGTTTATCTGACTTTTTTTTTTCTTCTTCTTTCTTGTTTCTTTGACACAAATATGCTTGAGCCAAGAGCTACTCCTTAATACTTTTTTGTTTTGTTTATATGAGGCACAGTAACTAGTAATTAAAAACATTCATGATATTTCATTTTTCTTTTTGTCTTCTTGTTTTATTATCATGTTTAGCCCGGAATAAATGTTTATTATTATCATCATCATTCTGACATGTGCTGAACAAATCTGGTTTAAAATCACATACCAAAGTTGTTACACATTTGAGCATAAAAAAAATTTGAATTTTACTTGGAACTGCCTTATTTCAGATGAAAATCATGCACTGAACAATTGTATAAAAACTGACACACAGGTTAAGCAGAAGCCAACATTAAAAAAATCCCTAAATTTTTAATTCTGTTTTAATTCTTTTTTTTTTTTTTTATTTGTTCAATGACTTTACTTTTTGTAGTTTGTTTGCTGGGTAATTGTCAATCAGTGAAAAAAAAAATCACAGTCAATACTTTCACGTATCATAATAAAAAAAAAAAGGGGGGCAGAGAAATATCAAAAACTCCTGAAATCAACATTTTTTTTTGCTCCTTTTCTCTTTATTACCATGACAATAGAGACTACAAGAAACAAATCATTAAGAAAATTTAAAATCGAGTTTTGTAATTTTATTAAATTTACTTTTATTTGTTACTATTATTTATTTGGCAGTAAAGATTCTTTTTTTTTTTCTCACATTCTTTTTCTGAACATAGTCTTCGTTGCTAGAGAGTGGCTATGCTTTCAGGAGATTTTGACCCTGTCCTGATTATTCCCAGTGATTTTCAAAATGGCTTGTTTTTTTTTTTTTTTTTCTCATGAGAATCTCTTGGCTGGCATAAGCCAAGAAAAAAAAAAAAAATTGTTAACCAAAACGTGGTTTTAAAACAAATAGATCACGTGATATAAACACACAGGATTAGGAGAGTTCAGTATTCACCCAAAAAGTTGACCCAATCAAGCACACCAAATCTTTGAAAAATCTGTTTATTGTATTTACATCACAAAGTTACATAATTAAAATACTACTACTACTACTACTACTACTACTACTACTACTACTACTACTACTACTACTACTACTACTACTACTACTAC